>JAURVB010013037.1:0-175886 GCA_033002965.1 Piper betle
GCTGCCCCCTTTTGGCAGCGTTTTAACGCTGCCAAATATCGGCCGTTGGATCTGATCCAATGGCCGATAATAATTTCCCACACCTCCTTTTCCCCCCTCCTCTTCTTTCCTTTGGTGCCCCTCAGCCGCGGCCCTCCGGCCCTCCGCCTCCTGCTCGACTGCCGGCCGCTGCCCATTGCGGCCCGCCGCTGCGGCCAGGACCGCCCCCAACTGCCGTCCCCTGCTACCACTACCCTCCCCCAGCCTTCCCGCCCCTGCCGCCGCGGACCCCCACCGCCCGCCCTTTCCGCCCCCCTCCGGCGCCCTCCCCCCCTCCCAGCCCCTTCCAACCGAGTCGCGCCCCTGGCAGCCACGGCGGCCCCTCCTTAACACAGCGCCCCACTCCTCCCCCCCCCCTGCCGTTTTGTTGGGCCGGCGACGGCATTGGCCGGTGGGGCCGTTGGTTGGTACCGCACGGCCGGCGGCGAGGTCGCGAGCAGGCGGGTGGCGCGGCAAGAAAAACAGAGGAGAAGAAAAGGGTAGGGGTAGTTTCGTAATAAAAATTTAACTCGCTCCCGACTCAATTCAATAATTAGAAATATATCACGAAAAATATAATAAATATAATAAAATACGATAAAATAAAATAATCAAGTTACAATGGATTATTTTATTTTATGGTATTTTATTCTATTTTTTATATTTTTGAGATGCATTTCGTAATATTGATTCGAGTAAGGAAGGAAATGAGCACAGGTAGTTTCGTAATAAAAATTTAATTCGGTCGTTACCCGAGTTAGTATTACGAAATACATCTCAAAAAATATAAAAAAATACAGTAAAATACTATAAAATAAAATAATTGAGTTCTAATGGATTATTTTATTTTATGGTATTTTACTTTATTTTTTTGTAAAATTGACAGTCAATATTATGAAATACTTTTCAAAAAATATAAACAAAAAAAAATTGACTCGGTCTTGACTCGAGTCAAGTAAATTAAAAATAGACTTGGTATCAACTAGAGTCAAATCAATAAAAAATTAACTCGGTCTCCTCTCGACTCTGATCCAGGAAATTTCAAGGTGCCAAAATAAAATTCTTTTATTCTTTTTAAAATTTATATTGTAATTAAAACTTGATTTGATCTCGACTCTAGTCAAGTTTTTATTATGAAATAAATTTTAAAAAATAAAATAATTTTGTAATAAAAGTTTTACTCAGTCCCGACTCAAGTCAATATTATGAAATAATTTTTTATAAAAAATAAAATAATTTCTTAATATTGACTTGAGTTGGGATCAAGTCAAGTTTTTATTACGAAATAATTTTTTTAAAAATAAAATAATTTCATAATAAAAACTTGACTTGATCCCGTGCAACTTGAGGTAATGTTACGAAATAATTTTTTAAAAATATAAAATATTTTCATAATCAAAACTTGACTCGAAGTCGCGCAAGATTGAGTCAAGTTTTTATTATGAAAATATTTTATTTTTTAAAAATTATTTTGTAATAAATTTATTTTGTAATAAAAACTTGACTCGAGTCGAGACCGAGTCAAGTTTTTATTACAGAATTATTTTACTTTTTTAAATTTATTTTATAATAAAAATTTGACTTGGTCTTTATGTAGGATCGAGTCAAGTTTTTATTACAAAATTATTGTGTATTTTTAAAATTTATTTTATAGTATTAACTCGGGTGAGGACCGAATCAAGTTTTTATTACGAAACTACCTATGCCCATTTCCTTCCTTACTCGAATCAATATTACGAAATGCAGCTTAAAAAATATAAAAAATAGAATAAAATACCATAAAATAAAATAATTCACTCTAACTCGATTATTTTATTTTATCGTATTTTATAATATTTTTTATATTTTTCGTGATATATTTCTAATTATTGAGTCGAGTAGGGAGCAAGTTAAATTTTTATTATAAAACTACCCCTACCTTTTTCTTCTCCTCAGTTTTTCTTGCCGAGCCACTCGCTTGCCGGCGACCTCGCCGCCGGCCATGCGCTACCAGCCAGCGGCCCCTCCGGCCAATGTCGTCGCCAGCCCAGTAAAACGGAGGGGGGGAGTGGGGTGCTGTGTTAAGGAGGGGCCGCTGCGGCTGCTACGGGCGCGACTCGGTTGGAAGGGGGCGACAGGGAGTGGGGGTGGTGGGTGCCGGCAAGGGGGTGGAAAGGGCGGGCGATAGGGGTCTGCGGCCACAGGGGCAAGTGGGGCGGCGGGCGGGGGCGGGAAGGCCGGGGGAGGGTGATGGTGGCAGGGGATGGCGGTTGGGGGTGGTTCCGGCCGCGGCGGCGGGGCACAATGGGCCGCCAGGCGAGAGGGCAGGAGGCGGAGGGCCGGAGGCGGAGGGCCGGAGGCTGAGGAGGCGGCGGAGGGCCGCGGCTGAGGGACACTGGAGGAAAGAAGAGGAGGGGGGAATGGAGGTGTGGGAAATTATTATCGGCCGTTGGATCAGATCCAACAGCCGATATTTGGCGGCGTTAAAACGCTGCCAAAAGGGGGCAGCGCACAGTACATGCCCCTATATATATATATATATGGTATTGGCTAAGCTAAAATGTCTGAGTTTAACTGGACCGATGTATATTTGCCTCAATGTTATTATGTCCGGCATATTTAGTTAAATTAAGCCATCTAAATTTTAGTGCATTTAGTTTTTGCGTCGACAAATTCCTTTAAACACCCAAGTTAGCGGTGATATCTAAGCTCTTCTAATTGTAATCCGACGCATAAATTGATGATAGAAATTATAAAGTAGTGTATTTCAATTATCATTATGATTATTCTACCCCTAGTAATGGCCCATATGACGAGTAACAATAAATTAATAAATAAACCTATATATAAGTTCATACTAATCCTATTGTCCTCACAGATCATTCTAACCTCAACCATGGATGATTCCGGCAACACCAACGCCGCTGCCGTCTCCTCCCAGCACTACATTCTCCGGCGAGCACACTTGCCGGGAATTGAAATCCAAACACTTGAGCTGCTATTGGCAGCAGCTTTCTTCATAGTACTCGGCTCCCTTAGCCAACAGAGGAGGCATGGCCTCCCGTCCTGGCCGCTCATCGGGATGCTCCCGTCGCTCGTCGCCGGCTTGAAGAAGGACGCGTATGAGTGGATCACCGAGGTATTGGTCCGGCGAGGGGGCACCTTCACTTTCCGGGGGCCGTGGTGCACCGACCTCCAGGCGGTGCTGACGGCGGACCCGCTCAACATGGAGTACCTGCTCAAGACCAACTTCGCCAACTTCCCCAAGGGCGCCGCCTTTCTGAACAACCTCCGCGACCTACTCGGCGACGGCATCTTCAACGCCGACGGCGAAAACTGGCGCCAGCAGCGCAAGACAGCCGGCCTCGAGTTCCACTCGACGGCGTTTCGGGCGCTCACCGTCACCTCCCTCGTCGAGCTGGTGCACTCTCGGCTAGTGCCGGTGCTCGACCAGGCCATGGAAAGCAATACTAAGATAGATTTGCAGAGTTTGCTCTTGAGGTTGTTATTATAAGAAGAAAAAAGCAGAAGATGATGAACATTTTTTTAATATTTTCTTTGTTTATTAGTATATCAATCTTTATTCTAATTAGACTTATACAAACCATTTTTCGTTAATTATTTTATTAGAGATGCTAATTAATGAGCTGCTTGTTTGTTAATTTGTTGATAGGTTGACATTTGACAACGTGTGCATCGTGGCCTTAGGGGTCGACCCCGGCTGCCTCCGGCCGGGCCTGCCGGAGATACCCTTTGCACGGGCCTTCGAGGACGCCACGGAGGCGGCGACGCTACGATTCGTCATGCCCACCTCCGTCTGGATGGCGATGAGGTACTTGGAAGTTGGTCCGGAGAGGAGGCTCAAGAGATCGATCAAAACAGTGCACGAGTTTTGTGAAGAGGTGATCCAAACAAGGAAGAAGGAGCTCGGATTAATGGAGGCCAGCGGTTGTAGTAATACTACTACCTGCAGCAGGTCTGACCTTCTAACGGTGTTCATGGGGTTGAAGGATGAGAATGGGAAGGCATACTCGGACAAGTTCTCGAGAGATATTTGCATAAACTTCATATTGGCGGGAAGGGACACTTCCTCTGTGGCTCTGGCCTGGTTTTTCTGGCTGGTGGAGCGTCACCCGGCCGTGGAAGAGGAAATCTTGTCGGAGCTGAGGAAGATAGTGGCCGCGAGGAAGAAAACTTCTGATGATGAGAAACATGGAGGGAGTGTCGGCAATGTTGAAGATGAAGATGATGGCATTAATCTGGTTTTTAGAGAAGAGGAGGTGAAGAGGATGGAATATCTACAAGCCGCACTGTCTGAGTCACTTAGATTGTACCCATCTGTGCCCATTGACGTGAAGGAGGTATACTTCCAACAATCCAAGTTCTCTTTTCCTAATCTCATTATTTGATTAATTGCTATATATATATATATATATATATATATATATATACACACACACACGTGTGTGTATGTATGTATGTATATAGATTCAACGTCTGAAATTATATTGTATGATAAGCCTTGCCATGTTAATTAAAACACTAACTAATGAACATAGAGTAGTTAGGAAATTCTCAGTGGTTAGTTTTCATTTTGATTCCACTGTTACGGGTATAAGAGCTTCCACTGTGGGACTAGCTCACGGGACTGAGACGGGAAACAGCAAATGCAAAGCCAAACGGCAAACATAAAAACTAGGTACCACGTACCAAATGTTAAATGAAAAGGTTTAAATATAACTTTGTATGAAGGTAATATACAATCTAAAAGTTTTACCACGTACCAAATGTTAAATGAAAAGGTTTAAATATAACTTTGTATGAAGGTAATATACAATCTAAAAGTTTTACCACGTACCAAATGTTATTAGGCATTTTTGTTGCCGTACACGCAATATTAACCTTAAATACGTATAAGATTAACTTATGGCTGCAGGTAGTTGAAGATGATAGGTTTCCAGATGGGACGGAATTGAAGAAAAGAATGAAGGTCATGTACTCAATATACACAATGGGGAGGATGGAGAGCATATGGGGGAAAGAGTGCAGGGAGTACAAACCGGAGAGGTGGCTAAGGGAGGGGAAGTTCATGGGTGAGTCTGCATACAAGTTTACTGCTTTCAATGGAGGTCCTAGGCTCTGCTTGGGGAAGGATTTTGCTTATTATCAGATGAAATTTGTTGCCGCTTCCATCCTCTACTGCTATCGTGTTAGGGTTGTTAAGGGCCATCCCGTGGTTCCCAAGGTTGCCTTGACATTATACATGAAACATGGTTTCATAGTGAATCTCAGCAAAAGATATATCTAGGAATTCAATCACTTTTTTGAGCTGCACCAAGAATATTGCAGAGAAATGAACAAAAAATGTACTATTAAATAATGTTGAGATGTATTATTATTCACAAATTTAGGGATGAGCGTACATCTGCTAGAACCGAACTAACGGACGGTTCCTTTCTGCTTAAAATTTTTTTATTCGGGCTGGTTTTAGTATTGGGTAACGGCCAATATAAGATAATTTAGTTTGTAACTGAACCGAATTAAAATTGACCGAAAAAATAATCTTTTCTTGGTTATTATTAATTTATTTTTACTTATTTATAATTTATTTGAGATATTTAATATAATATCTATGTATATAATATTTTTTAATATAAGTATGATGGTTAATTCTCGTTTAAATTTGATTTATTATAAAAACTATAATTAATTTTAATATTTTTATTATAACTTTGGCTTTTTTAAACCGAATCAAATGAATCGAAGCTTGTTGGTCAATTTCAGTTTGATTTGCGGGGATGATCAGGCTTGTTTCGGTTCCAAAACCATACCTCCAAATGCTCATTTGGTAGTTCAGTTTGGAACTGAACCAACTCATTACTCAAGCCTACACTAATTAATGATGGCTTATACTGGTTTGAGGATTTAATGGTACTTTTTTAATATCTTTAATACCCTTGTATTTTGTATTGGGTTTAATTTGATATAATAAAAAAAACTTGAACCAAACCCTTATTTTAAAAAATATTTGTAACATATAATTTTTTTAAAAAAATTATAAAGAAAAGTGTGGGCGGCCACCATGAGCAGACCTTGGCTTGATTTGCAGCAGCTCCGGCCAGTTTTGGCCACAACCGCATTTCAGCCAGGGCAGCCACAGATCTCCAGCCTCACCTGTGTGGCAGCCTACCCTTATCCAAACCCAAATCAATCCAAAAAACAGGATATTTACGACAGTAAGTGAAAAAATAATATTAAATCGCAAAACTCTTGTAAGCCACCATTAAACCGTGAATGTTGCATCTTAACACCATTTAATTGTAAATTTCTCCAAGCAGTGTTGATTAGCTGCATGTGTTATGAACTTTACCCAATATTAACGATGGGATTGAAGAAAATGTAACCATCTATGCCTGTGTTTGTTTATTTAATTATTTATTATTATTATTATTATTATTATTATTAATATAACTGATCAAGCATTGGGTAACCAGTAGCTAATGATTGGGTCTTTCATTAATGAGCCAGCTTGAACATTAGAACCCCAAAGCCCAACTCCCTAACACTTAATGATAAGAAGAATAACACATGCTTTGGGAAAAAAAGAAGAAGAAAAAAAACACGTGATAAATGACGTTCGTAACAAAATAAATGTAGGAGTCGTTAATTTAATTTGTAATAATAATGAACGCCATTAGAAAAAAATTAACTAAATCTAAAAAATTGTGGATCACTTTCTAAGCTAGCTTAGAGGAAAGACAAAATGCTCTTATCTGAAGGTTGGTGCTCTAATCGCGACTAGCTAGCTAACACCCTTTCTAAACAATGACGTACGTACAAACATAACCATACACGCATTTCTCGGTGACGATATAGCAATAACGTGATTCACTTATGACGTTACAATCTACACACATTGTGGCACAATCTTAAAAATGGATTCAATTAGAATTGAACGTGGCTTGCAAATGAAGATCTACAGAAAGAGAGCAGACCTAAAAACCAGTGGTGTGCGGTTTCGATTTCTTCCTCAATTAACAAATTTGTGCATGCATTTTCCCTCTAGATCTTTGCAATTCATGACCTTATGCCAAAAATTGGAGAACACTCACAAAAAAAATGACAGTTCAAAAGGGTTTTTTGGGGGTGGGGCGGGTTTTTTGTTTGGTGCTCCCAAGAGGGGGTCTCTTGATATGATTCCCCTGATTGAAGGACAATGCGGTTTGAGGGTTTATGAAATTTGGCACAATCAAATCGTTGTGGGACATATTATTTATATTTTAACAGGGTTCAGACGGATTTTTTTAATGATTTTAAATGTTAAATGAAAAGGTTTAAATATAACTTTGTATTGGATGTTTCCCAGAAGGTAAGATATAATACAAATATTTGTGAATGAATTTATGTCATATGAACCAAGGGTAGCCTGGAAGGTCCTCTGGCCATTCCCTGATGACAGTAGGCCAATAATAGCATGCCTGCGCAATCCTTTCTAATTAGTGTCAATCTGAGTTTCACATCCTCCCATGTGTTCGTTCCTTCTTGTTTGTGACGCCGCGACACATTTAACACATACAGAGTCAGTCACCCACACACCCTCTGTCTCTCTTATGCTCCTTGATACCAACTTCTGAAATGGGCGTGCCCACAAAATAAGTGGTGGAGCTCTTTACAAGTTGCATTCCCACTGGAGGATGGAGAAGATATTATTGCGATTTAGCATGCACATCGCGCGAAGTCCCCACATCGTATGTGCAAAACAAAACAAAAACCTAATCTTTGGAAAGCAATCCCATTGTTAAGATAATGCTTGATTATGAAGCATGTTTCTTTGACTGGAAAATGGTCTATACTATAATATGACTGTTGATCTGGATCCTTATCTTTTATAGATATTATCCAACCGATTCTTGTTTACTAATTTGTGATGAAGTGCTCAACACTTCATCCATATAGAATGAATCACATTTTTGAAAATTGTGATAACCATGCAGGGTTGCCAAATTCGTGAATATTACAGCGGTGGAGTTACGTATTGGAAGTCTATTTAATTTAATTTAATTTAATTTAATTTAATTTAATTTAATTTAATTTAATGAACTCCTTTTCCTTGATCTTTTGGCTTTCTTTATTCATTTGTTTCCTATGAAGTGCATATATATCTCGTGCCAAGAGATTGAAAAATCTTCTCGACCAGCACAAACACAAAGCTATCGGGCACTTGTCGCTTCTTCTCTTACTTTACCAAAAGCAACAATTGACAAGTTGAACAAAGCAACAATTAACAAGTTGCACAAGAGTAGCCAAGCAAGTACAAACTAGCTGTCGCCACTTTTATCTCAATGGACTACCGAGTAAAACTCTTTCATTAGCATGCATTTACATGTGTATAATTTTAGTTTCTATGTTCATCAATTCATATTTTATACAAATTATATCCAAGTACTTAGTACTTAATTAATCTCCCACTCACCAAATTCGGGCATTTTCATATATATATATATATATATATATATACTAGTACTTGAAATTACTAGCTGTATTTAGCTCAAGGTATTGGCTAAGCTAAAATGACTGAGTTTAACCGCACCGATGTATATTTGCCTCAATGTTATCTATGTCCTGCATATTTAGTTTAGATTAAGCCATATAAATTTTAGTGCATAGAGTTTTTGCGTCGACAAATTCTTTTAAACACCCAAGTTAGAGGCGATATCTAAGCTCTGCTAATTGTATTCCGACGCATAAATTGATGATAGTATTTATTAAGTAGTGTATTTAAATTATCATCATGATTATTCTACCCCTAGTAATGGCCTTAAATACCCCTCTCTTCCCATATGACGAGTAACAATAAATTAATAAATAAACCTATTTATAAGTTCATAATAATCCTAATGTCCTCACAGATCATTCTAACCTCAACCATGGATGATTCCAGCAACACCGCCGCCGCTGCCGTCTCCTCCCAGCACTACATTCTCCGGCGAGCACACTTGCCGGGAATTGAAATCCAAACACTTGAGCTGCTCTTGGCAGCAGTCTTCTTCATAGTACTCGGCTCCCTTGGCCAAAAGAGGACGCATGGCCTCCCGTCCTGGCCGCTCCTCGGGATGCTCCCGTCGCTCGTCGCCGGCTTGAAGAAGGACGTGTATGAGTGGGTCACCGAGGTCTTGGTCCGGCGAGGCGGCACCTTCACTTTCCGGGGGCCGTGGTGCACCGACCTCCAGATGGTTATAACCGCGGACCCGCTCAACATGGAGTACCTGCTCAAGACCAACTTCGCCAACTTCCCCAAGGGCGCCGCCTTTCTGAACAACCTCCGCGACCTCCTCGGCGATGGCATCTTCAACGCCGACGGCGAAAACTGGCGCCAGCAGCGCAAGACAGCCGGCCTAGAGTTCCACTCGACGGCGTTTCGGGCGCTCACCGTCACCTCCCTCGTCGAGCTGGTGCACTCTCGGCTAGTGCCGGTGCTGGACCAGGCCATGGAAAGCAATGCTAAGATAGATTTGCAGAGTTTGCTCTTGAGGTTGTTATTATAAGAAGAAAGAAGCAGAAGATGATGAACATTTTTTTTAATATTTTCTTTGTTTATTAGTATATCAATCTTTTTTCTAATTAGACTTATACAAACCATTTTCCTTTAATTATATTATTAGAGATGCTAATTAATGAGCTGCTTGTTTGTTAATTTGTTGATAGGTTGACATTTGACAACGTGTGCATCGTGGCCTTAGGGGTCGACCCCGGCTGCCTCCGGCCGGGCCTGCCGGAGGTACCCTTTGCACGGGCCTTCGAGGACGCCACGGAGGCGGCGACGCTACGATTCGTCATGCCCACCTCCGTCTGGATGGCGATGAGGTACTTGGAAGTTGGTCCGGAGAGGAGGCTCAAGAGATCGATCAAAACAGTGCACGAGTTTGGCGAAGAGGTGATCCAAACAAGGAAGAAGGAGCTCGGATTAACGGAGGCCAGCGGTTGTAGTAGTACTAGTACCTGCAGCAGGACTGACCTTCTAACGGTGTTCATGGGGTTGAAGGATGAGAATGGGAAAGCATACTCGGACAAGTTCTTGAGAGATATTTGCATAAACTTCATATTGGCGGGAAGGGATACTTCTTCTGTGGCTCTGGCCTGGTTTTTCTGGCTGGTGGAGCGTCACCCGGCAGTGGAAGAGGAAATCTTGTCGGAGCTGAGGCAGATAGTGGCCGCGAGGAAGAATACTTCTGATGATGAGAAACATGGAGGTAGTGTCGGCAATTTTCAAGATGAAGATGATGGCATTAATCTGGTTTTTAGAGCAGAGGAGGTGAAGAGGATGGAATATCTACAAGCCGCACTGTCTGAGTCACTTAGATTGTACCCATCTGTGCCCTTTGACGTGAAGGAGGTATACTTCCAACAATCCAAGTTCTCTTTTCCTAATCTCATTATTTGATTAATTGCTATATATATATATATATATATATATATATATATATATTGTATGATAAGCCTTGCCATGTTAATTAGAACACTAACTAATTAACATGGAGTAGTTAGGAAATTATCAGTGGTTAGTTTTCATTTTGATTCCACTGTTACGGGTATAAGAGCTTCCACTGTGGGACTAGCTCACGGGTCTGAGACGAGGAAACAGCCAAATGCAAAGCCAAACGGCGAACGTAAAAACTAGTTTGTGGTCTCCAGCTACCTTGTACGTGATCTATTGGGAGCCTTGGTGCGCCCAGTTGCATTTCTTTTATATTTATCAATAAGCTTATGACAAAAAAAATATTTGTATTCCCATGACAAGTGATAGTATATATCAGAATGGATAAAAAATGGTATTAGCAACTAAACATTAGTAACAACTACATGTATATAATGGTGCTGATAAATTCCCCTAGCTACCATCTAAAAATTTTATCACATACCATGCAATATTAACCTTACATACATATAAGATTAACTTATGGCTGCAGGTAGTTGAAGATGATAGGTTTCCAGACGGGACGGAATTGAAGAAAAGAATGAAGGTCATGTACTCAATATACACAATGGGGAGGATGGAGAGCATATGGGGGAAAGAGTGCAGGGAGTACAAACCGGAGAGGTGGCTAAGGGAGGGGAAGTTCATGGGTGAGTCTGCATACAAGTTTACTGCTTTCAATGGAGGTCCTAGGCTCTGCTTAGGGAAGGATTTTGCTTATTATCAGATGAAATTTGTTGCAGCTTCCATACTCTACCGCTATCGTGTTAGGGTTGTTAAGGGCCATCCCGTGGTTCCCAAGTTTGCCTTGACATTATACATGAAACATGGTTTCATAGTGAATCTCAGCAAGAGATATATCTAGGAATTCAATCACTTTTTTGAGCTGCACCAATAATATTGCAGAGGAATGAACAATTAAATAAAGTTGAGATGTATTATTCATAAATTTAGGGATGAGCGTACTTCTGCTAGATCCGAACTAACCGACGGTTCCATTCTGCTTAAAAAAATTATTCGGGTTGGTTTTAATATTGGGTAACGGCCAATATAAGATAATTCAGTTTAGAATGGAACCAAATCAAAATCGATCAAAATTTTTTTTAAAAAAAAACCTTAATATTCATAATTTATGTGCGTTGTTATTAGTTTATTTTAATTTATTTATATTTTTTTGAGATATTTAATATAATGTCTATGTATATAATAATTTTTAATATGAGTATCTTGTTAATTCATAATTCATCTTTAAATTTGATTTATTATCAAAATTATAATTAATTTTAATATGTTTTTTTATAATTTTGGCTTTGCTTGAACTGAACCAAACTAATCGAAGCTTGTTGGTAAATTTCAGTTCAATCTGTGGGGAAGATCGTTTTGATTCTAAAACCATACCTCCAAATGCTCATTCAGTAGTTCAGTTTTGAACTGAACCAACTCATTGCTCATTGGTTCAAGTTTTTTTATTATAACAAGTTATACCCAACACAAAATACAACTGGTTTTAGGATTCAATGGTATTTTTTAATCCCGTCAAATATCTGATCTCGTAAGTAATGGTGGTCTTGATTTTTTTCATCATATTGAGACATCTTTCTAGCAAAGAGAAGCCAAAATGGTTGCCCGTAAGTCATAAACTAGTGGAAGAGGAGGATGTGATGAAGTGCCTATTGGACTGTCGATCAACCTCGCTACTCATCCTCATTCATCACTATCTTCTGAAAGTGGTCCATCTCATGTGCCAACTAACTTGCTACTATCTCTATCGTGACAAGCCTGAGAGATTCCTGCTGACATCTACATATAGTATAAGAGGGGATTTTATACCTATTCTAGCTATTCTAGCACTACGACATACCCTGCTCACATCTAACTAACCAAACAGTATGATATCATGGTAAAAATCTATAGAAATAACCTGTCAGCTTAATTAAGGTCAACTCCACACATTTATGATCCTGTCCTGAATACATTGTTATCCAAACAACTTATGAATAAATAAAATCTGCATGTAAAGAAAATAGACAAAAACGTACCTGCCAACTGGACTTAGAATAGTCTTTAGACACACATCACCTATAAAGTATCATACATCTTAATCGGCCGAGAGTGACTCTGATACCAATTCTTTAACACCCCAAATTCAGTTCATGCTTGTGAACCAAACCGGCATGTTACAGGCCCCGGTTAGGTCGACTAACCCGAACCCAACTCGTTCGGATCTGATCTCAGCATATAAAGATGAAGATACGACTCGTCATGCATGGATGAATGCACAAAATTCTATCATGATACTACATGAATGACATACAAACTAAATTATATATCAATATAATTACGATCAAAATCAATAAAAATTCTAAAATAAAACGGACAGAGTTTACCCTAAAAGTGAATTAGGGGCCACCCTGTCAAATAATATATATAAATATATATGCATGTATCAACAATTTTATTCACACAAAATCTAATATACTATATACTCATTCTGAAGAAACCCACCATGCTTTCGCTGCGCAATCTATTTATGTTTCGCATCCTGTCATCATGTCTTAGCATTCAATTACATCCTATTATCATATCTTAAGCATTTAATCACATCATATCATGTCTCAGCATTTCATACCATTCTCAATATAATAACATCATAACAAAAATATTAATTACTTTATCGACTGACATGTGTGCAAGCGACAACACTACTCTTCCGTCCAAGCTGGCCCCTCCAACTCGTGATTATTACCTACATATAGTATAAAAAAACGTTCGTAACAAGTGTTACTGGTCTAGAAAAAAATAACTATAACAAGCTGGCTATAAGAGCAAACTCTCATATGAAAGAAAACATAATATACTTCACGTGAACACTCTGAAGGGCACCTACTGAGAAGTAGTATCCCGAACTGACTGATCTGTTGCTGCTGATGCCTCTCTTGACATTTTTTAAATTCATTTTCTGGTCTCGAATCCTAAGCCCTCTCCTTACCTCCATATTTCTTTTGGCCTTGAGCACGAAGGCTGAGTACTCTCAGGTTGTCGCCTTTAGTACCTTTTAAACCATAAGTCCGGATATGCGCTGTACTAAACAGTACCCATAAACCTCCACGTTCTCCAGTTATGAGGAACTCAAACGCAGGGTTGTCAAGATCCCTCAGGAATAGAACAGTCCACTTTACTAATCCAAAGCCCGCTTTGACTGTCATAACATCCACTCATGGTACGCGCACTCAATTTCTCCATCTCTCGTTTCACTGAAAACTCGATAAAATTATATATATATGCCTCGAAAGGGATTCATATAATAGGCCCAAAGGCAACTTGTGGTGGATCTTGTTTTCATCAAAGGATCCATCCTCAAGGGGTTATAAATCCGAAAAATTATTTGGTTAAATGACCCGACTTAAGTGGGATCTGATAAAATGCCACTTAACCCGTCTTGCAAATAATACAATAAACATACAATAGAAGAAAGTATAAAACAAAGACAAGTCCTAAACGGACCTAGTAGAAGCTCTAAGTATGTCATCGCGCCTAGGCAGCAAGCTCTTACTTTGTACCTACACATCAAAACTAAATACTAACGCCCACTAACTAAATGATGCATCAAACTTAATGAATATCACACACAACATAATAATCATCCGTCACAATGAACAATCAATAATCATTAGTATGAAAATAATTCTAATTCAACCTATTATACCAATTTTATTGTATTTTTTATAAGTTACATCGTACTCAATTAACATGCTCAGATTTACTTTACATCATTATACCACTTAACATTCATTCTCAAGTAATTGCATCATGCAATCATCACTTCATTCATACTCATATATTTATCAAGACAATTAATCAGTCTTAGCATGTTGTGCTAACAATCGTCAATTTTAAATAATTAACTCGGAGGTAATTATACCTCACGTCATCGGCAATCGGCGACGACTGGGTTTCGTCACGCATCTCGGAGCTCAAATTTGGCGCTTGTCGGCGTCCGAAGTTTGATCGGGATCGACTGGATCAGCTCCGTGGAAGATCCAGTGAATTCCAACGAATCTGGTTTTCCAGCAATTTTCCTGTAGGTTTCAGTGGTTTTTCGACAACTTCCGACGGTTTTTCGGCAGTAGTCACCGGCGGTGTCTACTGGCTAGATAGCAATGGTATTGGGTACCATTGGAACCGGTTCAGCTAGCCCAACACATCTATAATGTCGACGTGGCCAACGGAGGCGGCGGCTTGCAGGGAAATGCCAAAAATAGAGCGGAGGCGATGGGTGAAGAAATCCGGCCGGTCTGGGCGGTGATGGCATTCGCTCCAATTGGGAAAGATCACTGGAGGGTTAAGGGTGTCAAGGCTACCACCCGATCGTGGTGGTGACGATCGCCGGCGGTAGAATTGGCGACGCGACCAAAATGCAACCGCGGCGCTAGGTGCAGCGATTCTGGCGTCACGGTAGCCTGGCGGTGGCCGGGGTGCTCAAGGCGGCATGGCAGTGCCATGGTGGGGCTAGGCGGCGCCGATCTACGGCCTCCATGGCAGCGGCGTCGAGGCAAGGGTTTGGGCGAGGAAGAAGAAAAGGTCTGGGCGAGGAAGAAGAAAAGGTCGGGGCGAGAAAAATAACTAGGTGGCAATATCGTAAATAATACTTGACTCGATTGGCTCGAATTTAGAATAATAACCAAGTCGTATTAAATCCTAAAAAAATCGAAAAAATCTTATAAAATCAAACAAACTCCAAAACATCATAATGATATGCCCCACCCAAACTACCCGTAACGCGTCGTAACGCGGTAAACGACCTAAAATTAATTCTATGATCTACTATATATAAAATAATAATAATAATAGTTGTTATACTATCATATATTCTGATAACTTATTTTATTGTATTGTATTCATGATGTTATTATTATATACTTTGGTACGCATGACCCTCATAGTTCATACACACAACTGGCATCGATTCAGTACACATGTTTTGAAATTGACTCAATTCGAAAATAACAGTTGAACTGATCGGTTTTGACTATAAAACTATGACTCAAATTGTAGGTTTTACACCGGCGGCAGGAGCCTGAACCCGATAACGATGATGCTAAGATCTGTCACAGGCCCGTTCGTAAGGTCGAATTTTTCGCCTCCGAGTCCCTGCCTGTGCGGCGTATTCCCCTCCCTGGGAACACTCAGCCTGTTACTCAACACGCAATAGCGGGAGCCAAGGCCACAAACACTACACTCGTGTTCGGCCGCAATACGCACCACCGAGGTTGACCCCTGCACGTCCAGCAGATCCACCCGCTCGGTGTTGCCCTCAAACAGCACCCTTGATCGATCACCCGTGTCTGGCCACACAAACCAGCACTTCGACAGCACTCCTGGCTATCGGCACTCCTTGCCGATAGGCTGTTCCAGGAGTCAAACAGCACCACCACCGCAGCACTGCCCGATCGCCCCACCAGCAACACGCCTGGTAGAGATCGTGCCTCTGTCCTTGTTCGTCTCAGCAACCACCGTCGCCTTGTAAACCTCGACCACGACCCGGTACTAAGGTTCCCTGCCTAAAACGTCAGACAACGAACACAACACAGATATACGGGGAAACCCCAACCTTATATCATTAAACCGACTATAAGGATTACAAGCACTCGAACTCCTCTCAAGTACCTGCTCGGCTTGTGGACAGCCCCCACAGCCTCGCCCCAATGTACCCAAAATACAAAGGAACTCACACAAGGATTACCTGGCCCGAGTAACCCTCCCAGTTGCCAACACCAGCAACCTCACAACGTGCACCTTGGATTCAAGCAAGCGTCTGGAATTCCAGCACTACTCCCAGCGCCGGCTGCAGCAATTCCTTCGCTTCTTCCCTCTCCAGGTTGCTCACGTTGCACACCGATCAGCAAGTCTCACCACGAGAACAAGTACCCAATCGGCCCTCTCTTCAGTCCGTCGAAGAGAAGTTCCCTTCTCCACGTCTGGCCTAACCCTTATATACTCACGAACTGCTGCTCCAAGATAACTCCGAATCTGCCAGCATCTTCAACTCCAAAGATCTGCAAGATCCACCGTGTTCAGCAACCTAGACCATCTCCCATCCAGGTTCATCCAACGGCCTCCAAGTTTATCTTCAGCAGTTTGTTGCAACGCCCAATCTGGATAACTGCATATCTTCACCAAGATACTCCAGCAACGTCCAGGAAGCTTCCTCCTAACCGTCGGCTGCACCGCTAGGATCCCGTCTCGATCACCACGGCTCGACCCTAGGCCTTGGTTCAACCTCGCAGCAACTACCGGCCCACATGCCGGCAATGGCCCAGCGCTGCGTCGCCCACCGCGCATCGCTACCGATCAGGACCCAGTACCGCACCAAACAGCGGTACCCGCATGCCGCTCATGCTCGCGCCATGCACCATGCAGCGCTCGCTCGCCCGCTCGCGCGCCCGCACGCGCTCGCCCGCGAGCGCTCGCCCGCGCGCTATCGCTCGTACGCGCGCTCGCCCGCGCGCTCTCGCTTGTGCGCGCTCGCCCGCGCGCACCCGATGCCGCGCGCGCTCTCTCGCGCGCGTCCACCTGTGCGCACACTTGCGCGACGCTCGGCGCTCGCTCGCGCGCTCGCTCGCGCGCACCCGATGCCGCGCGCGCTCTCTCGCGCGCGTCCACCTGTGCGCACACTTGCGCGACGCTCGACGCTCGCTCGCGCGCTCGCTCGCGCGCGCCTGCTGCTGCTCCCGGTAGCGTGATCGGTCCAAATACCGATCACCACGCAGCGCCTAGCGCCAGTGCTCGATCACAGCACTCGCTAGCGCACCTCGATCCGACCTTGCTGCTTTTGAGGTTTCTTCGAACCCAGACCCGGCATTGCTCGGCACACCATGTACCGACCCAAATGCCGGCACTTGCTGCTGTTCCCGACGCCTTGCTCCACCAGCATGCTCGGTCCTCCAGCAGCGTCGTGCAACTCGGTTTGGACTGCAACATAATCACGGGTTAGCCTCGGTGTGTTGTTTCCACCACTCAGATAACCACTGCTATCCCCTTCATGGACGTAGGGAATCCAGGAACAACACCCAAACCCTGGTTCCCGGGACGTCCACGAATCAAGGCTGTAACACTAAGATATGATGAAACAGTCCATCACCACATGCCTATCAAAGATACTCCCCCCACCCCCACCCCCACCCCACCCCCCCGACCCCGGGCACCGTCCTTGAAAACCCCTTTCTCCATCTCCTCCAACACTCCTCTCATCAGCAAGCTGGTGGAGTGGGTGGGCAGCAACCCTTACCGCATGGTCTTGGTGGTGACCATGGGGAAGCTGCTCTTGGTGGTGCTGGTGGCGGTGTTGGCGTTCATGACCTTCTTCTTCACCGCCACGGCCAGCGCCATCCACATAATCCTGACTGGGATCCTCTTCGTGACGGCCTCCACCGTCGCCGTGACGTGGGCGATCGTCAAGTGCTCGTCTGCGACGGCCATCTTTTGGAAGGGGATGGAGAAGGCGGCACCCGTTGCCAAGAAAGTTCAGACCCAGGCCGAGTCCGCAGTTTCCAGCATGGTTGGAACGGAGCCCAAGGATAAAACCGCTTCTTCTTAATTTTAGCTATTAATTATTATGTATCTAATCCAAATCCATAGTTTGTAATGAATAATGAATAAACGTGTATGTATTTTCGAGTTTGCTGTACCAAGTGCGACAGATCCCTTTCCCTAAAAATTATTTAATTGTTTCTTCTTGTTACAAATTTTTAATGATGCATAAACATCCATGTTTGTGTATCTAATTTCTGTATTAGTAGAACAACTAATTTTCATTTATTGTCCAATAGGAGATGGCTAGACCGTAGTTTTGGAAATGTATGCAAGCTGTTGCGTATTTATGTTGTAAATTATTCCCACACAAAGTAACGATTGTTTTATGAAGTATATATGGCTATAAATGTTGGGCCACGTATATACAATATTTAAGTATGGCTCCTGTCCCTTCACTTTTTAAGCGTTGTCCATAAGCTATAGTTAATTGCACAAGGGGCTTTCATTTTAAGATCTTTGGCAAAAATCTGAACTAATGCCACAGCAAACTTTGCCGGCACCTAAGTTTACCTAGATGGTAGCTGCCGCCTCACTAGTGTCTAAAGTTTAACTACGGCTTAGCCATCGGACAGCAGCGGCTAGGTTTTCTCTTGGCTGCCGGTGGCTAGGCCGTGGCTCGCCCATGAGCCAATGTGTAACTACGGCATTACCACGACGCTGCCGCGATGGCTCGTCGTGGCTAAACTTTGCGAGTGTACCCAGTGGCAATCTCAAAATCAAAATTGCCAGTGTCACGCCGTGGCTTTCCTATGACAATCTTCATTTAACCACAGAAAAAAGGCTAATTGTCATGGCAAATAACCGCAACAATTAACCATTTTAATTTTTACTAATCGATTAAGATGGACCGGAAACGAACACATGAAAATGAATCAGGTAAGACCAAAGTTTTAAATTCAGTGAGTATCAATCACCATCATATAACAAGGTTTACATTTGATATGAGATATATTTTGTTCAATAAGATCAAATTGGTTTTTAAACTTATAAATAAAACAATTTACTGGACATTAAAAACATCTTGTTTGTGATTCATATTAAATAAAATGCTGGTTAAAATACTCTGGTATTTGATAAAAAAGCTGGTTTTGAGAAAAAATTAAAAATTCGAATACATACTAAAAGAAGACTAAGGCCTTATATAAGGTAGTACCTTGTAAGTACAATATAATACTTACAATTATACGTAACACACAAGTAAGAAGAATAGTTGATATAGGAACAACAATATATAGATTAAATCATTCAGGTAGATCGTGTGTGTGTATATATATATTACTTAAGACAAATTACTTTTATTATCCAACTATCTTCTTAATCCAAAGGGTCTCATTAAACGCAACTGACACGAGCACCGGCCCTGGATGATACCAATTTTTCTCATAAATGAATAATCATAAATAAATTAAATAATCGCGGATGCAGGGTCGTGACTAATTTTTCATGTAATGCCACAGCAGTGAACCGAATCAAATTATGTTCACTAAAAGATATTTTAAGGCACAAGACATTTTAAGGCAGGCCGTAACCAGTTTTCTATCGCAGCTTTTCTCTCCTTCATTGAGAACTATTACACAAAATCCACTATCTCCTCTGCTCCAAAAGCTTCTTCACTGGATTGGCCGCAATCCTTATCGGCTGCTTTTTGCGGTTGCCATGGGGAGGCTGATACTTGTGGCAGTGGTGGCTGTTCTAGCTTTTATTTTGTTATTCTTCACGGCCACTTACGCCGCAGTGGTCATAATCTTTCTGGTATCGTCTTTGTCTCCGCTTCAACGGCATCAACGGCCATAGCAATCGTCAATTGCTCATTTTGCGCCGGGGTCATGTGGAAGGTGGATAGGAAAAAGTGCTCTGTAGCAAAGCGATTGTTGAGCAAAGCCAAATCCGTAGTGTCAGCTCTCCTTGCTGATAACTGAGGTAACCTTCCGCAGCGACGAAGAACCAACTTCAAGGTAATTGGGCGCTCTAAGCGAAATGCTTCATATATAGTAGTAGACATCAGACGTCATGAAAATTTTTTCCTTCGCAAAACAACATACTTGAGGGATGACTTTAACCGTAACGCGAACACATGCAAAATATTAAAAAGCGGAACTATTTTGCCAACGAAGCGCGTCACTTTTTATAGCTTCTTTCGAAAGAGCAACTTCTTTTAGGTACGCCAGGATGGGGGAGGCCCATGAAAACGCACACACGAAAAATAGGCCTTTTTCTCCTTTTTGTCCTTCTTTTTCTTATTATGCCGGCATTTTTACTATGTCGTCCCATGCACGTCCACTGCTGACGTTTCTAATAATCGGTCCTTCGGAAAACAATGTCTATTGAAACACTGCCTTACTTTACATCAACTAATATACAACCTGACGGCCAAATGTTTTACTTGCAGAGATATAGATATATATATATATACATATAGCGGCTTGATGGTACAACGAGCATCCGTGGTTTTTACCAACGCCCTACGGGCGGGAAGCTAAACTGGTATGAATGAGAGGAAAGGGTCTGATAGTTTATGTTCAGGTATTTTCAAAAGTTAGTTAAGTAATGAATTGTTAGTTGAGGGCAAGTTTGTAATTGTACAAAGAAGGCGTTAGGGTATAAAAACAGTCGTCCTCTGCAATGGTTGGCATTCTGAAAATAATACAATTCAAGCTTTTGTTCTTCCACCTTCCGAAATCTTAGGAAATTTAATCCTTCAGAATTAGAACATTCAATCGTTCTTCTTTCCATCCAAAATCCTAATTTTGACATCACCAAAACCTTCGACCTTCGTCTTCACCATGGCTCCAATGAAGCAGTATGGTCGATCAGGCTATAGGGAAAGGACCTTCTCACAACTCCAACGGTGAAAGATCATACCACAGCAATTACGAACCTGTGCATCCTCATATTACAAGTACTGGTGTGCCCAAGCCAATGACGGTACACACACTATCTTTGCTAAACGAACAGATTGGAAAAATGATTAGCCATCTCATGAATAATTATGGGACAAATGACAATAATATTCACCACATAGGCTTCCCATTATGAAAGAAGCCCATTGTTGGCTCTGATAAAATTGTGAAAACAGGTTCATGAACTTCAATTCAAAATGATAAGTCCACTTTATATATTATATATACAAACACCACCCATAGAAGTGAGATGTGGGACAATTGTGATACAGATTTGCATCTAACTCAAAACTTGAGCTCGGCGATAGCGGGTTAGCAAAGCTGAACACGCCCTCTTCCTATTTGCCCTTAAAATAACCGCCAAAAATAGAGTTGACCGAGAGCGCTCTTGTGTCTCAACCGTAATCACAACTAGCTAGATTAAAACAATTTCGTTCAGCCATGTAAAATTTTTGTAACTGACCGCCGAGCAGTGCATAAAATCAGGTCAATTTATGAGCCAAATTGCTACTTGATCAAGGACTCCAGATGCCTTGATGAGAAGAGATTAAAATGCCTGTTGTTTTATGTATCCTTGACAAACCCAAATCAACAGCCTCCCAGAGAGCGTTGACACAACTTTATTATCTGCAATTTGGACAAAAATGATGATTTTCAGAACAAGCTGCGGTTGACCTAAAAATGCTATGCGCATATCACATCTACGCAAAAACAGTTTGTATGGATGACCAAGTTGAAGTTTGTACTAAAATCATGCAGGCTAAAGAAGTAACAAAGGGGCAGGTTACTCACGAAATCATACATACCAAAAGAGTGCACGAGAATTCCAAAATCAAAGCCACCCGCTACATGTTTCCACCAACTGAGAAATGTGTTTGCAGAATCTGAAAATCATAGAGGGGCCAGAATTTAGAGTCCCAACAACATTCAATATTTCGGATGAAGATGACGCATCCATTCCCAAGAACTGAATTTGCAGCTGCGATGATAGGATCTCAGAAGGATAGACACCACTGTCAAAAATACAAAATACCACTGTCTCATTATCTCCAAGTACATTGATTGCCTCAACAATAGAAATATGCCACGGAAAAAAATGACAAAATTCTGAATTATCCAAAGCAAGTTTACACCCCGCAACTCCTATTTATAAAGTGCCGCAAGTACCCATTAAAGAAGCTTCTAACAATTACTGTTTCCGTTCATCAAAGAAAAATATATAATTGGTCAAAACAGGATCCCATTTTGGAGCCTGAAATGCAAGGCCGTACACCCTATGTCAAGAGCTAAATAAGATGGAGTGAAAAACTCTTAAGGACCTGGATTCACTTTACCCACCACAACGGATTAAGATTTGTTGCAATCACAGCTGAACACCATCCGCTACACTCCAAGCCATGTTGAATCAACAACAAGCATTTTATAAACCACCAAGTTACCTCTCCATGTGAAAACTGACGATCTAAAGATATGAATAAAAAATGACAGATCATCTGCACTTAATATTTTTATTTTGGTACCCTTCATTATATAATAATATCTGTAAGAAAAAAAATGAGACAACAATTCAACAAACATATCATCCTTTATTTTTTTAAATTAAAGGTCACTTCAACCATAGTTGCACGAATCGGCCGATTCCGTGCGGAATTGGCCGATTTAAATCGGATCGGCGTCGCGCCGATCCGATTTCGGGGCAGACTCGGTCGGCCCCGAATCGGGTCGTGAATCGGCCCGTTTCGGCCGATTCCGGCCGATTTAAATCGGAATCGGAATCGGCCGATTTAAATCGGAATCGGTTTTATTGCAAAATTACCAAAATACCCTAGGTATAATTTTTATTAAATTATTTAAGCATGGGCAAAATGGTAATTTGGATTTAAAAACCTAAATCAAACCCTCTCCCCCCGATTCTGCCGCCGCGCCGCTCCGCCGCACTTCCGCCCGATTCCGCCGCGATTCCGCCCGATTCCGCCGCGATTCCGCCGCCCGACGCTCCTCCCGACCTTCCGACCACCCTACCGCCGTCCGACGCTGCGCCCGTTCCGAACTCACCTTCCGCCGTCCGACGCTTCCGCCGCGATTCCGCCGCGCTTCCGCCGCGATTCCGCCGGCCGACGGTTCGTCCGACCGGGCTGCCGACATCCTCCGACATCGCCGCCGCGAGGCTCGCCGCCGACCGGGCCGCCGGCGGCGGCGGGGGTAGAGAGGGGAGGGTGGCATTCTCGTAATTAAAAGTTGGCTCGAGTCTAACCCGAGTAAAAAATAATAATTAATTCTAAATAATTTAAAAAAAATCTTAAAAAATATTTAAAAAATATCATAAACTATAATACACAAAATAATATCAAAATAACATCAATACCCAATTTTAATCTATTTATATTGTAAATTGTCAAATTATTATATATGACCGATTAAATTAATTTGGACCGATTCAACTAAACCGATTCTTGGCCGATTCAAACCGATTCCGATTCCGATTCCGATTCCATGGAAAACCGATTCCGATTCCGATTCCGATTCATGCAACCATGACTTCTAACAGATGTCAATTGTTCGGGGAAATATATATAATTGCCTGCATTGCAATATCGGTGGCAAAAAGTCCAACTTGCTTCTAGATGAAAGCATGAAGTTCCAAGGCCATTTTTTATCACCAAGGAAAGCCCAGGCTACACAAAGGGCTAAGAAGTGCATCTCTAATTTTCCTCTACCAATTTCCCAAAATTTCTAAACTTTTTGGATATTTACAGTCTTAAATTCAATTCTAATTTTATTAAATTTGATCATCATGAACACAATACCACATTGGTGAACATTGCTGAAATTAACATCATTTCAAAAGTGTATCTTTCTTGATGACTATAAAAAAGATTCCAACATGGAAAATAACAAAGAACAAAAGGAACGAAAAGACTCACCATTTCACGTCACTCATGTCTAGAATAAAGTTCACCTTATTTCCAGTTTTGAAGTCAATAAAATGCAGGTGCAAGTTAAGTTGATCATCTGAAAATAAAACATGCAAAGCCAGCCCGTTGTTTTGTGTCAATATCCATCAAAAGGAAATTACTTTGATATATTTGGCAGTAAGAGTATTGCAGTTGAAGGAGGAGCTAACCATGAGAAGAATGGAAAGTAGAATCAATGAGGTTAGGCAAATCAATTTGTGCTCTCCGTATTTCATTCAAAACATCCAAGAGGTTTGCCAACAAAAAATTGCTCACCTACGCAGCAATTGCAAATGTAATGATAGCTCTAGCTGTCAGTCAAAATACCCGAAAATGTGCAAACAAAGAAAATACGTCAAAGTACCTGAATGTCATGCTTGATGCCACTCCAATGAGGAAACATTTGCTCGCTCTTATGATGGAAAATAAACTCAAATGCAACCAATGCATTTGTATTAGGCAACCTCTGTAGGAAGAAGACATGTCATAGTACAACAAAAAAAAAGGACTAAATCAATCCATGAATGAAGGCAAACCCACTTTCAGGATGTCTACAGCATTCAACATGAAGGAAGAGATTATTTGTGAAGCTGGAGCCAAAGGTATGATAAACCTGATGGAAAAACAGGGGAGAAAGAGGAACATTTAATTAAATCCAAAAAGAAAAAGACATATATATTGATCCAGAAATTGCAGCCAAATAGCAGCAAAGTTAAATGAATAAATTATACAATGTCCAGATTTTAGCCCCAAACAAAACATTGCAATTTACCAAATTTTCAACGCAAACATCATAAAAGTTAAGAAACTACCACGGACTTTCTTCACAAGGTTAGCATTGATCATATAATTTATCATTTTACAAATCCAATAATACTCAGGTGCTTATTATAACTGAGTTAAATGCAAGAAGGGAAAGCTAAAACCTTTGGAAGAGGAAACCACCATAGCTGAGAACAATGTTCAGGCTGCCATTCTTCTTCTTGACATCACACAGTTCCCATGACTTATAGAAATCAACCAGATAAGACTACATCAGTAACACTAGAAACTGTGTAAGCCATATACTCATAGTGTATTTTTGACTTTTGCACGATTGTAAAAAGGCTACTTTTCTAGGTAGAAATGATGCAGAACAACACTTATCACATGAACACATGAAGAGATTCAGATACTTAACATGAGCCCTAACAAACATAAAGTTTTGTGACAAGCACAGGCAAACCTGCATAATGCAAAGACTAATTGAACTCTTAATCAGCTCATCGACACAAAAACAAAGAATTACATGCCAAACCTCATAGCTCCTGTTATGCCTTAATCTTTTCATTCAAAAAAACTTCAAGATAGGCTATGCAGAAGCATTACTAAAAGAACCTGTAAATATCTTCGGATATTCCTGGAATGAGTCTCCTTTTGTACATGGTCAGCAATATGCAAGACGATCTCCTCCGTGAAGGACCCGTCCTTTATACCCCATGAAGAAGGAAAGAGCTCAAGCAAGTTTCTTAGATTCTGCTCTAGTACCAGCGACTCCTCCCTCATTGAGGAAATTCCAAGATGTTCAACCTGGATATTTCAGCAGAATAGTCATAAAGCATCCCCAAAAGGTACACAAATCTGAACAAACCGCTCATCATAAAGACCATTTCAGGAAAAAAAATCCACACATCAAAGATATAAGACACAGAATGAGAAAAAGGAGGCAAATATATATATATATATCGTCAGTTACATAATGAAGAGAAGTCTAAAAGTTTAGAGCCACAATGTGAAATTCAATCCAAAACAAAAACATGCCAGCTTTTGTTTCCTGCTTATTGTTGTCTCGTTGCCCAACACAAGCAGTCAATTAATGGTGCAAAATTGATGCTGCCAATCCTGGCCTATACGGTAATTAGAAAAAGTAAAAGACAAAGATGATAAGAATGACATGTGTGTCATATTTCCTAATTTGTTTCATTTAAAAGCTTAGGTTCCTATGTCAAAAGGATGCCTAAAAGATAAAAATTCATGCATTATCCATAGGTCAAACTTCAAACAAACATGTAAAAACAACAGCAGATTATACAAGCCTATCATTCAAACAAGTACATAGAAAAGACCGCAATTTATACAAACAATCATTTCCTATTATCGAGTATAAATATGAAATAAAACTTGCTTAACCTTCATTTTTGCATTTAGATCAGAAGAAACAGGAACTGATCCTTCCACAATCTGATTTTCTATAGCAGCATGTTGTTGCCTATGCTCAACAAGAATGCTTTTCAAGGACTGGAACACCTCACGCTCTTTCTTCAACTGCTCAGCATTTTTCTGCAACAAAAAAAAAAAACCAAAAAAAGCTAGTTAGTGGCAGATACAACTTAAATTTTAACAAGCAACTGAAGCTTGAAATCAAAATGATTACAGTTAGCCTGTCTCTCTTCGTCTTGAGTATAAATGACTTCGCCTTTTCACACATAAGCTTGTGCAACAACGATCTTGCTTTAATTGCCCTGTATCACAAAATTGTCTCAGTAAAACTCACATACCTTAAGCACGTCTCTTTCTACCAGTAGCATAGAACATAGCACATCCAAAGCCTCAGAATATGTGGATATCTTCGAAAAATTGAGAGAAATTTTTCTTGAAATTGGTAAGTCCCAAAACAAAGTTAAGGTTCAGATTTTGTAAGCTTTCCAAGAAAATTCTCAAAGACATCAATTCACCACCATGAAATTTACTAGCCCATCAGAGTTCAATTTTAAAGTCTACATAGTTGCCTTTAAAGTGAATCAAGCCTCTTAAATGATGAGCAGAACTAATTTCAAACTGAACAGAGCTTGAGCTCCTAAGATCGAATTAAGATTTTAATCAAGAACAAAATAAGAGTGTAAGCCACTTCATGCTGATTCTGCTAGCTCAGCAGCTCCTTTAAATGGACCACAAACATTAACACAAAAACAAAATTACCTTTCAAACTTAATTTTACTCTTGCAGTTTGATGTTGGCTGCAGACAACAACAAATAAGTAGGAGTGAATCAAATAGCAATGCACCAATTTTTGAACCAACAGACATTGACCCAACAAACTCTCAAAACTTAAAATAATGCACATAATGCAAACCTTGAACTGGATCTCTTCGAGAAGCTTCTCATTCTTTTTAACTTTTTCAAATAGAACCAGGATATTTTCCAGCTTATTAAACTGCAAAAGACATACATTGAGATAAGCAAACAAGTCAATATCTCAAGTGATCTTCATGCATAAATCATAAGACAAAGAAAAGCACCTGGTCCAGGTTGAGTTTAGTAATTGATGTTGACAAAGATTCTATGTTAGTCTCAAAAGATATGGAGCAGGCCTGCAGATAGACTTAAACAAAACTTTTTAACAACTGCAGTGAAAACCAGGAAATGTTTTTGTTAAATGAAACAAGACTCACGTCTTTCCAATTGCTCACAATAGTTTCACTAGTTATGCTGTGCTGATTGCCATTTGCTTTATAAAGATTAGATTCTTCCGAAACACTATGGAGAACACCATCAATTACTTCAGATGCAGCATTTTGGTTTTTGGCACTCTCTTTTTCTTCCACGTAATTTCTACCTAATACTGGTATCCTTGCAAACGTCATACCATCGAGGGTTGATAATGAATGTCTTAGTTCTTCAACTTCCTTCTTGCCCCCCTCTTCAAATTGGACAGCAGAAAAGCTCTTTGCGTCATGTTTAGGTAGAAGTTTGTTCTCATTGGCTTTAGGATTTACTTGTTTTGAAGGGCTTCTTTCCGTTTCAACTATCATTTTCTGCATCTAGACAATGCAAAGACTACATTACAGCGTCCAAAAAAACACCAGCAGCATACCAGCAATGACACCTTAAGCATCTTAAAAGAAATGTTGAAAACAATCACAAACACAACACACAACAAAAGAAACTGATCACAAACAACTGTCTGAAAAAGAGTGGGAGGGGAGGGAGGGGAAATCCAAGAGAGAGGTTGCCATAGGGAAATGGAGCACAAAGTTAATCTGACAAAATTACCAAAAAAAAAGACACTCATTTAAAAGAAGTTAGCAAGAGAAACAAGATAATTAGCTTCAAGAGAAAAAAAATAACAAAGCACCTTTCCCAGTAATATAGATGGTTCCTGTCGATAGAATACTGGAGAAGAATGCTTCAAGGAAGCTGTCAAATCCCCATCATTCTCAGTAGCTTGTTCACCAAATTCTGTTGGGCCCACTTCTACTTTACTCCAGCTAGTTAACTGGAAAACATCAGATTTCTTTGCTGAAAGGGAATCCCCGAGACTGTTAGTTCCCAAGTCATCTTGTAAACCTTTCATGAAAATGGGAGAGCAATCTAAATTCCCCTTAATCATGGAGCTCAAGGAAACTGAACTCTTTGAATGAGTATCGGATGGGATTGAGGCAACAGCCCCAGCTCTGTCAACAGTATCATGCAAGTGTGAGTCTAAAAGATTTGGACTACTTAAAGAATTGGCAGTCCTAAATGGTGTCCCTAAAAGCCCTCCAGATCCATCCAAATTATCAGCCAGAAAAGAGCCAACCATAATGGGAGTTCCAGTGTTCTGTTTCTGTCTTTCAAATGGAGAAACACCAAGCACCAGTGATGACTGGACTGCCGAACCAAGAGATGGCTCTTCAACAGCAGAAAGATTTTTGCAGGTGTCAATTGCATAGTTTTCGATTCCAAAATTTCATCTGAATCATTGCCATATACAAATGTGGATGCCAGACCAGGTGATGCAGATTTAACCATATTATTATTAATTGAAAACTGTCGGTTTATTGAGGAATTTCTCTCCTTTGAGTAAAGCCCCTTCTCATTCTTTGAAAATGAAAACTTTTTGGCAGTCCAAGAATTTAACAGAGATTCTGTTTTATCAGAATTGGTCATTTCCTGAAATAATTTTCTCCGCTTAGTACGTAAGGAAGATGCAGACAAGGAGTGTTTAAGATGCTGAACATTAGCTTCCATTGCCCTGCTTTCCTTCGCTGGAACCGATGATGCTTGAAAAGTGGTTGTCAATTTGACTGTCGGTGTACTTGCAACACACGCAGGTAAAATACCGGCATCATTACCTGAATAATGGAAATCGAATCGTTGCCAGCGTGCTTCATCATCATTCTTGCCGCTAAGTTCACTTGGTTGTTCAACAGTGTCACTTGCAAGAAATTTTCCTTTCTTGACCGGAGAGTGCAGACCAAGACCGTGACTGACATCATTGAGCAATCGAGTACCAGGTGAAAGTCCTCCTGCTGCAACCACAGGGTCATCATCTCGAATAGGGAAAATTGATCTTGCACTTTCATTGATGGGAAATAACTTCTTTCCACTGCTAGCATAGTTTGAAGGAGTTGGACTACTTTGATTTAATGGCGACTTAAGGTTCAAATCAGCTCGAGATTTAGCTAATAGCTCGCTCACCCTGGGAGAAAGATTCCCATAATTATATCGATTGGGATTATCAACAATTAGGCTCATGTCATTCGAGCTTTTACCACCCGTAGATATCCCATCAGAAACATCAAGAAGACTCGACTTCTTTATCCCTGTCAGAACCATAGAACTTCTAGGTGACTCCAAAATAGATCCACCAGATAAAGCCTTCCCATCTGGGCTCCGTCTCGTGATGCCTGGAGACTTCAACTGACTACTCAAATTGCTAAATGAATCTTCTGAGTGCGCAAGACTGCGATAATGCAACGAAAATGCTGTTGAGTCTAAAGTAACATCGGGATCATCATGTGAAACGGCTGACTCCGAGGATAACCGCCCAGTCCTAATAAAACTAGTTGAAACAGGTCCGAAGAAGTCCTCTACACCAGAACAAGCAATTCCAGAAATACAACATTAAAAGCTCCAGCAATTTTAAGAAACCACTTGTGCAAATTCCATGAAAAGAAGTGAATTAACAATTAAAAAAATTGATTGAACTGTAAATGGATGTGAAAATTGACTATTTCGATTATCTCTAGAAGGCAGGTCAATCCCTGTGACGAAAAAGAAGTGAGGTTTTACGTTCAGACATGTTAAAAACATAAAGCTAAATTTCTTAGCCACATCATTGGCTTAGCCTACCCTTATAAATGCAACTCCAGGATATTGGTAGGAACTGGCTACATATACAGCTAGGGTATTATCAGTTTTAGTGTCGGTCTGCTCCTATGAAACGAAATAAGTTTATCCTCCCATTTCTCTTCTTCTTCTCCTTCCTCATCTCCTTCTTTATCTTCAGGTTAGACCACTACCAAATAATCCTTCCATTTTCACAAGTCGTTTTGCCGTGTTATAGCATCCACGAATAAAACCAGAACAGCTATATTTCAACAAACAATCAGAAAAAATTGGCAAGGGGCGTACCTTCATTCGACGTCGCCGAGCCTGCTGCACTCCCAGGTGACGAAAGCTCCAAATTCCTCACGAACAACCCTTGATCATCCTCTTCCTCGTCCCCGTCCTCCTCCCTATCATCTCGCCGCGACCAATCCTTCGAATCGTCGCTGTCAACCGCATCGACGGAGTCGCCGGAGGAATCCACCGGCATCCCGCCTTCGGCGACCAAAATCCCGGGCTTGGGGTCGGGAGGCGTCTCAAAGTCCTCGTCCCGATCGAAGACATGGACGGAGGTTATGTCGGCGAAGCTCACCCGCCGCGTTCGCTTCCGCTGCAGCGCCGTTGTCTCCTCCTCCGGCTCCGTCGCGTTGCCGAGGTCGTCGGGCAGGGGCTCCCTCGAGGCCATCGGCGTCAGAGATCCGGCAAAGTTCGTGGGAGCCGAGGAGGGAGCTTCGGCGACCGCTGCACCAGAGCTTGCTAGGGCTTTTTCTTTCTTGGCGCCTCTTTGGCAGGGGGTGTCGTTGGTTAGTGTTAAATTTAAAATTTTGGGCGGGGAATGATAAAATGTTGGACTTATTAGGGTTATCATATATACCTTAATAATAACATATATATATATATATATAGTAAATTGTTTATTAAATGTGGGTTGTTGGATGAAAATCCAACGGCCCACACTTTTTTTTTTACCCTTTCCCGCCCCTCGCCGTTCACGCCGCCCCCTTGGCCCTGGCCCCGGCCTGCCCCTAGCCAAGTCCCCTGGCCCCTCCCACAGTAATCGTCCCCCCACCTCCACCAGTAGCTACGGCGGCCGCCCTGCATTACTCCCCACCCACACAAGCCCCCTCTCCCGCCAATTTTCGCCGCACCCTGCCCTGCCCCTAGCCCAGCCATGCCTCCGGCCAAGCCCCCCTAGCCCCGCCTGTAGCCGTCCCCCACCGCTCTTGCCAGCAGTTGTAGCCATCCCCTATTCCCACGTTGCTCCTCTTGCTCGTAGCTGCCCACGCCTGACCAAGCACCGTGCGTTTCCCAGCAAGCCAACCCAGCCTCGAGGCGGTGACATTATTGGCCAGCGGGCGGCCGGTAACAAGATTGCCGGTGGACAGTGGCGTGCCAAAACAAACGCGAAAGAAATAGGGAAGGGTATTTTGGTAATAAAAACTTAACTCAATCAGACTCAAATTAATATTACAAAATAAATTTTTAAAAAATAAAATAATTTCCTAATAAAAACTTAACGCGATCCTGACTTGAGTTAATATTAAGAAAAAAATTTTAAATAAAATAATTTCGTAATAAAAACTTTACTCGATCTCGACTTGTATTAATATTACGAAAAAAAAATTTTAAATAAAATAATTTTGCAATAAAAACTTTACTTGATCCCGACCCGAGTTAATATTACGAAATAAATTTTTTAAAAAATAAAATAATTTCGTAATAAAAACTTTCCTCGATCCTGACTAGAGTTAAATAATTTATTAAGGAATTATTTTATTTTTTAAAAATTTATTTTATAATAAAAACTTAACTCGAGTCAGGACAGAGTCAAAATTTGTTTACAGAATTATTTTATTTTTTTATATTTATTTTGTAATAAAAACTTGACTCGGTCCTGTACAAGGTCGACTCAAGTTTTTATTTTAAAATTATTTTATATTTTTTCAAATTTATTTCATAGTATTAATCCGAGTTGGACTAACTCGATGGGGGGGGGAGGGAGGAGGGGATGGTGGTATGGGGCTGCCAGCTAGGGGCAGGGTGTTGAAGGGTGGCATGGTCCTCTGTGGGAGGGCAGGAGAAGGGAGAACGGGAGGGGGGACACACTCGAGTCAGTACTATGAAATAAATTTTAAAAATATAAAATAATTTTGTAATAAAAACTTGGCATGATCTTGTATGGGACCGATTCAAGTTTTTATTACAAAATAAATATAAAAATAAAATGATTCCTTAAAAAATTTTTGACTCGGTCTCGACTCGAGTCAAATTTTTATTACAAAAAATAAATTTATTGCAGAATAATTTTTTATTACAAAATAATTTTTTTAAAAAATAAAATAATTTGTAATAAATTATTTTAATTCGAGTCAGGATCGAGTAAAGTTTTTATTACAAAATTATTTTATTTTATTTAAAATTTATTTTATAATACTAACTCGGCTCAGGATCAAGTAAAGTTTTTATTATGAAATTATTTTATTTTTAAAAAAATTTGTTCATAATATTAACTCAAGTCAGGATCGAGTTAAGTTTTATTATGAAATTATTTTATTTATTTAATTTTTTTGGTAATATTAACTCGATTCCGATCGAGTTAAGTTTTTATTACCAAAATACGCTCCCATGTTTCTTCCCCGTTTGTTTTGGCACACCACCCCATGCCAGCGACCTTGTCGTTGGCCACCCGTTGGCCAACAATATTGCTGCCTCGGGGCTGGGTGGGCCTGCTGGGAAATGCGCGGCGCTAGCAGGGGGCAGGCCACCGTGAGCGGGAGGAGCAACACGGGGAAGGGGGACCATTGCGGTTGCTAGTAGGGGCTGTGGGGGATGGCTGCTGGCGGGGCTAGAGGCTTGGCTGGGGGAAGGGCTGGGCCGGGGTGGGGTGCGGCCAAGGAGATGGCGAAAACCGGCAGGAGAGGGGAGGCTCATGTGGGTGGGGAGCAACGCAGGGGGCTGCCACGGCTGCTAGTGGAGGCGGTGGGGACGGCAACTGCAGGAGGACGAGGGGGACTTGATTGGGGCCGGACCGGGGTCAAGACAGGGCTGGGGATGGGGCGGCGCTGAGGGGGCAACATGAACAGTGGGAGGGGGGGCGAGAAATGGCAAAAAAAAAAAGAGTGTGGGCCGTATCCAATGGCCCACATTTAATAAGCTACCTATGCGCTACCTATGGGCCCAAACAAGGCAGCGCATAGGAGCAATACTCTCTCTCTCTCTCTCTCATATATATATATATGTGTGTGTGTGTGTGTGTGTGTGTGTGTGTGTGTGAGGGTTGATTCAAATAGCTGGGCACAGAAAAGAATGATAAAATGTTGGACTTATTAGGTTTATCATATATATATTAATAATAATAATAATAATAATAATAATATATGAGGGATGATTCGGTGAGCCCGACTACCCTAAAGTTTGATCTTGGTCGTTTGATTACAAAGATGACCCAAATCTTTTTTTTAAAAACCTAAACCCCTCCCCTCCCTTAATGGAATTGATGATGCCCGCATTGGCCAAATCTGTTGGGCAGCCATGTCTAGCTGCACACCTACCAAATCTGCCCATGGCGGCCAGACATGACCAGCTATACCCAGACCTTGCCCTAGGCACACGGCCTTATGGTCGGCATGGCTAAATATGGCCAGCGCAGGCCACATCTTAGAAAAAAATGGTCTGCCATGGCAAGGTCCAGCCGTAGCTAGCCAAACCTGACCGCCCATTAAAAAAATACAAAAAGTGGTTTGCCAGATCGAGTTGCACCACATGGGTTGCGCCTTAAAAAAGGCAGTCAGTGGCCATGTTTCAGCCACAACTGGGATGGCATTGATGGCCAAGACCTGCAGGGAAAGGAGGGGGTGGAAGGGTGGTTTGATTGTTTTTTTTCATCAAATTTAGGCTGTCTTTATGATAAGACAACTAAAATAGAACGATTACAGGAAATTATATTATATTATATTATATATATATATATATATATATATATATATATATATAGTTAGGCTAGCCTGGGGGAGACCGCAGGAAAATTTCCTACGGCTAATCTGGACCATCCAATATAAGGACGGTTCAGATCTACAGATCTTTAAAAAAAACCTCCCCTCCTCTTCCTCCCCCACAGCCTCGTCCCTGGCCGTCACTCGTCGTTGCCTCCTCCCCAGCCGTTGCTCGGGGGCCGCCTCCTCCCCAGCTATCACTCAGACCGTCCACAGCGCCCATGCCCTCGCCCTCATCTTCGTGCCGCTACCTAGGTCATCGTGCCCCCTCCTACCTAGTGTCGTCGTGCCCCCTCGTGACCCCTCACGTGCCGCTACACCCCCTTGTGACCCCGCTCACAACCACACCCCCAACTGCCTGCTCGTGCCGCCACTAGGGGTGGGCATCGGTCAGGTAGACATTGGATAAATTATTGTCTACATCTATCTGAAATTTTATCGAACAAAACTTGTCTGACCGACTTCGGACGTCAAATTGTCTGTCGGGCCCAAACAATGTACGCGGATAGTCCAAAATTACCTTATTTTCCAAAAAAATCGTCAGCGCTGTCGTTGCCTCTACCGCCGCCTGCCCTCCGCGGCCATGCTCTGCGTTGCTAGCAAAACCCCTCCGCTGGAATCGGCTTGGCGAGCCTGACACATCTACGACGTCAACGTGCTCGGCGGAGGTGGCGGCTTGCCAAAAATGGCTAAATAGAGGCAGTCGGTGGTGGGTGACTAAATCCGGCCGGCCTGGACGGCGATGGGCTCTGCTCTTGTCGGGGAAGGCCGTGGGAGGGTCGGCAATATCAAAGCGGTAATTGGACGGCCGCAACGACGGTCGTCGGCAGAGGAATCGATGGCGCGAGCACGTCGCTAGGCACAGTGTCGTGGAGGTCGGGTGACGACAAGGCGCTCGGGGCATCACGGCAATGCCGCAGCGGGGCCTAGTGGCGACGATCGGCGGCAGGGCGACGTCGGTAGCGGCGGCGGCAGCGACGAAAAGGGGCGGTGCGGCAAGGGTTTGGATGGGGAAGAGAAAAAGGGTTGGGGGTTTTGAGCGATCGCAATATCGTAAATAAGACTCGACTCGACTCGACTCGACTCTATCCCAAGTCAATAATAATAACTAACTCGAAATAAATCTTTAAAAAATCCATAAAATAAAAAATTGATAAAATAAAACAAACATTACAACATCATAACGACATGCTTTATAACTAATAACCAACTCAAAGTCCTTGTAACGCGTCTTAACGCGATAAACGACCTAAAATTAATTTTACGATCCACTATATATAAAAATAAAAAATAAGTGGCATACTTTTATATATTCTAATAACTTATTTTTTTCTTTTGTGTTCATGGCATTATCATCATATATTTGGGTAGACATGACCCTCATGGCTCATACACGCGATCGGCATCAGCTCAGTACACATATTTTAAAACATATTCGACTCGAACCGACGTCTGAATCGATCGGTTCATAAGCATAAAACCCTGACTCAGATTGCGGTTTTTATATTATGTTTATAATGTGATATATTTTTTTCGAAGATGGATCATACAAGTTTATTATTAAATGTAAATGAACAAAGTGGATGTGAAAAAGATAGCAAAAATTTGATTGCTAAAAAGGAGAATCTATGGACTGTATATTATCAAAAAAGAGAAAATAAGTATCTGGTGTAACACCCCAAATCCGGTTCACACTTGTGAACCAAACTGGCATGTTACAGGCCCCAGTTAGGTCGGCTAACCCGAACCTAACTCGTGCGGATCCAATCTCGGTGTCTTAAGATGAAGATACAACTTTCAAAGCATGGATGAATGCACAAACCCTAACATGGTACTACATGAATGACATGCAATTCAAACACACACCAATACATATGCATATATCAACAATTTTAACCACACATAATCTAATATACCGTATATTCATTATAAAACTTGGGTCACACTTCTGTTGCGTACTCTGATCACATCTCACCTCTTGTCATCATGTCTTAGCTTTTCTTCATCTCATAGCATCATATTTTAACAATTAATCACGTCACATCATCATGTTTCAAGCATTTATTCACACCATATAATAATATCATAACACAATATAAACACTCAATTGACTGATATGTGTGCAAGCGACAACTGTGTTCCTCCGTCCAAACTGGCTCCTCCAACTCGTAATTGTTACCTACATATAGTATAAAAACACGTGGCTATGAGAATAAAAAAATATAAGAGCAAACTCTCATATAAAAAAAAAACATCATGTACTCCACGTGAACACTCTGAAGGGCACTACTGAGGAGCCACTGGGCTGCAGACCCAATAGTATCCCTAACTTACTAATCTGCTGCTGGTACTATGCTGCTCTCGGCACTTCTTTTTCAGTACTTCTCACGAAACTTTATCCTAAGCCCTCTCCTTACCTCCATATTTCTCCTGGCCTTGAGCACGAAGGCCGAGTACTCTCAGGCAGTCGCCTTTAGTACCCTTTGAACCACAAGTCCAGACATGCGCTGTACTAAACAGTACCCGTAAACCTCCACGTTCTCCGGGTGTGAGGAACTCAAACGCAGAGTTGTCAGGATCCCTCGAGAATGGAACAGTCCGCTGGCACTAATCCAAAGCCCGCTTTGACTGTCACGGCATCCTATGCATGGTACGTGCAGTCGATTTCTCTATCTCTCGTCTCACAGAAACGCGAAAACTATATATATATAGGCTTGGGTAGGGAGTTATATAATAGGCCCAAAGGCAACTTTTGGTGGATCTTGTTTTCAAAATCAACCTCGAGGGATCTCATCCTCGAGGGGTTATTAATCCGGAAAATGTTCGGTTAAATGGCCCGAGTTAAGTGGGATCCAATAAAACGACACTTAACTCGTCCTGCAAATAATAAGATAAACACACAATAGAAAGATGTAAAACAGAGTCGAGTCCTAAACGGACCTGGTAGAAGCTCCAAGCGTGTCATCGCGCCTAGGCGGCGAGCTCCTACTCCGTACCTACACATCAAAACTAAATACTAACGCCCGCTAACTAAATGATGCATTAAACTCAATAAACATCAATCACAATCAATAATCATAAATATGAAAATAATTCTAACTAATATTATTCATACCAATTTTACTGTGTTTTTCCTAAGTTACATCGTACCCGATTAACATGCTCAAATTTACTTATCTCACTTGATTACTTATCCTCCATGCACTATCAATTACATCATGTAACTTCATTCATAGTCTGGCATTCATCATGATAAATAATCAGTCCTACCATGCTATGCTAATAATCATCAATTTAAATAATCAAATTGGAGGTAATTATACCTCACATCGTCGGCAATCGGTGACGGCTAGGGTTCTGTCGCGTGTCTCGGAGCTCGAATTCAGTGCTCCCCGGCGTCCGACGTTCAATCGGGCTCGACTGGGTGAGCCCCGCGGAAGATTCGGTGAAATCCGGCGAATTCTAGAAATTCCGGTTTTCCGACGGTTTTTGGCGGTTTTCCGGTAGCTTCCGGCGACAGTCGCCGGTGGCGTCTACTGGCCGGAAAGTGGTCGTGTTGGGTACCCTTGGAACCGGCTCGGCGAGCCCGACTCATCTACGAGGTCGACGCGGCCAACGGAGGTAACGGCTCGCCGAAAAAGCATAAAATAGAGCGGCAGTGATGGGAAAGAATCCGGCCGATCTGGGCGGCACCGGCCTTCGTTCCGATCGGGGAAGGTTACTGGGCGGTCGGTGGTGCTGAGGCGACCCCCTGATCGTGGCGACGATAGTCGTCGGCGGAGAAATCAGCGACGCGACCGAAACTTGGCCGCGGCGCTAGGCACGGCGATTCCGGCGTCACAGCGGCCTGGCAGCGGCCGGGGCTGGTCGGGGCAGCACGGCAACGTCGTGGCCGAGCTAGGGGACGACGATCGGTGGCCAGGCGGGCGTCCATGGTAGCGGCGGCGGCATGCGTAGTGGCGGCGCGCGGCAAGGGTTTGGGAAAGAAGAAAGGAAAGGTTGGGTGTGTGTGGTGGCAAACTCGTAAATATTACTTGACTCGTCTCCGACTCGAGTCAAAATAATATTTAAGTTGTAAAAAATTCCAAAAAATATGGGAAAAATCCCATAAAATCAAACAACAGCAAAAAATCATAATGATATGCTCTAGAACTATCAACCCACCCAAAATGCCCGTAATGCGTCCTAACGCTGGTAACGGCCTAAAACTAATTCTACGATCCATTATATATCATAATAAAAAAATGAATTGCATACTCTCATATATTCTGATAACTCACTCTTTTCTGCTGTGTTCATGACGTTATCATCATATACTTGGGTACACAACCCTTATTGCTCATACACGAGACCAGCGTCGGCTCAGTACACGTGTTCTAAAACTGACTCGACTCGAAAATAACGGTCGAACCAACCGGTTCTGAATATAAAACCCTAACTCGAATCGTGGGTTTTACATCTGGTGTATGCGCCTATTTGATAGATAATATTAAAAGAATGGAACATTTTCTATTTGTCGTTATTGTGAAAAGAAGTTTGAAGAACTTAAAATTATGAAACTTCTCATTTATAGAAGCATATTGAAATGAAATATCCTAATTTCAAAATAAAGAGGATATAAAACATGAGTAATTAACTTTTTTGTATTTTTTTCATGTAGGTGAGCTAGATGAAGAATCAATTATTAGAATATTTTATCTTTGAAGTAAATATAATATTGGACTACATTTTGATGCCAATGATTATTTTAAAGTTTTTATACATTAATTATCTTTTATTTGACTTTAAAAATTGAAAGCATGTTAACTAAATTGTAAGTGGTTTGATATGATTATTAATGTGAATGTATAGTTCCAAATTCTTAAATATAAAAGTGACTTTTATCCTTTTTATATGTATGTCATTTTTAGATATTTAGATATTAAATATCAATTTTATGTATAAACTTAATTAATTTTACTGTATATTTATATTTTAAAATTTTCATAAATTATAATATTAGTCTTATAAATGTTGAAGACATTATATTATTGATATAAAATATCGGACACTCGGTCAGTCGTTCGGTCGGATAAAAAAATGCTATGTTTGGTTTGTTTTAATTCAATTAAATTCGGTCGGTCAAATTCGGATGGATATGCTTCGGACATCAAACAAACGGACAAATTCGGACGTCCTCGCCCACCCCTAGCCGCCACACCATGCCCGCACCCACGCTCGATGCGCCGCCGCCGTTCCTCCTCTCCGCGCCCATGCCTGCAGGCGTGGGTGTAGCGAGGAGGAATGGCGGCGACAACACATCAAGCCTCGGTGCAGTGGAGGTCATCGGCAATGCAGACAAGGGTGCGAGGGCATGAGCGTGGTTGAGGGCAAAGGCGAAGGTGGGGGAATATGACGATGGCGGCAGTGGCATGGACGGTAGTGGGAGGACTGCAAGAAATTTTTCGTCGGATCTAGGCCATCAAATTATATTCGACGGCCTAGACTGAGACAACTGTAAAAAAAAATTTTGCAGTCACCCCCATGGTATCTTTTTTAATATATCTATATATAAAGGGTCTTCTTCGAGCCATCCCCTTGTGCAATAAATATATGAATAAGCCATTTTTTTCATGATTATGTTGACATCTGTATAAGAGGTGATTATGCCCAGTTATTTAGACCAATCATATTCTCAATTTCTAAATTAGATAATTAACTGCTCATTAATCAGGCCATTAATTTTGAAACGCCTCGCAATTTAACACAATCAGTTCCTTCCCTCTTCTTTATTTCCATTCTATTTTACTCAAAAGATAAGGGAAGGGATATTCTCAATGGTGGCGAGTGAAAATGAGGGAGGGGACAATATCCACAATGGTGGAGGTGGCAATAAAGTGGTGTAAGATAAGGCTGACACAGCGCTGCAAGTGATGCTAATGTGGTCCACCGAGGACGATATAAAGGTACGCAGGGTGTTGGTTTATGCGCAACCCGTGCACAGATCATCATGGACGTCGAATTTATATCCAACAAACCTTAAATTTGTTAATTAATTAACTAGTTACTTATATTTAATGGTCGAGGATGGCGGAATACCATCCTTCAAAATGACGCTGCTATTTGTAGACGAATACTATTAAAGAAGCATCAGAGGGTTAGTTGATATTACAGGCAAAATACCTTAGAAGTAGGGTTACTAATTTAGCGAGCCAACTCGTGAATATTTGGTGTTTAATTCGACTCAAAATTTGACATTTAATTACTTGAGTTCGAATTTAAATTGTAAAAATTGAGCTTGAGCCAACTAGACTCGACTCAGTTATAACTTGAACTCAATTCAAAATTGACTCAAACTCGACTAGATAATATAATATCACTTATCTACTAAAAATATATTTAAAATCATAAATAAATATTATTATTAACTATATACTAAATGATGGTAATGGTAGGAGTGTTTTATTTTTATTTTTTATTTTTTTATCAAATATGGGTTATCTTCGAACAATCCAAATTAAAGTTTTAGATATAAATATTATCTACCCCGACTAAGGTAGTCTTTATATAAATTGACAATTGTACTAAATTTATAAATTATAGTCAGTATATATTTAATAGTTAATCATCACGAATTAGGCCATCTGTTAGATCCAAATACCATTCTCAATATAAAAAATAATTTAATACAATATCACTTTTTATAGCTGTACGAACATTTAAACAGGAAAAAATAACTTTTTTTCATTTAATTTAATTTTTTTATTTTTTATTTAATGAGCAGGAGATTTGAATCAAAGTTTCACGTCAACATCGATGGATAACTTTATAATATTTTTATTTTAATAATAGAAAACCCGCTATTATCCAATTTGTTATAGTATCTTCACTTATTTGAAGTTATGCATTTAATACTTAGTTTAATTTTTCAATTTATTGATTTGTTTATATTCTACGTAGATTATCTTTGTATAGTTATGATTCGTTATGCATTAAATAGAATTAATCAATTAAAATTATAAGTGAATAAAAATTCCCAAGCAAGGAGTTGTTTTAATCTTTATATTTATACATTGAGTCGGATTATATTCTATAAAACTTCAGTGGCAATAAAAAACTCAATACAATTATTTTTTTTATCAATACGATTTTCTCATAATTAATTAATCATATTGAGGGAAAAGCTACCAATCGACTAAAAAAATTATTTTTAAAAAGTCATCAGTAAACAGAACTCCAAAGCCAAGTAGAGTTTTTGATATTTATATTTATATATTAATTAAAATTATATTTTATGAACCATTTAACTCTAATAAAAATAAACAAAATTTATAAATTAAAAATCTAACTAGCAATTATACTCAATTTTTAAATAATAGTCAGTATATTTAAAAATCAATCATCGTGTATTAATTCATCCATCAAACCCAAATAGTATTTTTAAATATAAAAAAATAACTTAATGCAATATGAATTATATATATATATAAAGACTTGATACAATATTTATTATTCTATCGATATGATTATTTCATAATTAACTCAAATAATAATTGACTTAACTTGAGTAGGCTTAATAGTCTAATTTGGCTTTTAATTCAAGACTAATATCATAATTAGTTTCTCATTGACAATCGTTATATTAAAAACTAACGATCATCAATGGGGTCATCCATTAATTTATTCTCTTGAATAACTAAAGTTAATAATTAAAAATTGCAAATAAATAAAAATCTCAAGCCAAGTAGATTCTAATAACAAATTAATATTTATATTCATATCACCAATTAGGTCTCCTATCAATTTCTTTTATCAAGTAACAAAATTCTTAATTAAAATTTATTATTTAATATGAGTCTTGAGCTAAGCAAATGCTAATTACAAGTTAATATTAATTTATATATTATGTGGGATTGTTTTATGTAGACTTTTCAATGATAATACAAAAAATAAACAAAAAATCTAAATCAGTAATTGATAGTACCATGAACAGGTGCACGTGCCCGTAACAATGGGCTCTAGATTAATGAGAGAGTTATTTCATTTTTGAGGGATCCTGATAACTTTGTAGTTATTTCATTTTTGAGGGATCCTGATAACTTTGTATTTTGAGTTTCTCATACCTGAAGAAATGTAAAGGTTTACGGGTATTGTTTAGTACAACGTATGTTTGGATATTTATTAAAGACGATTGCCTCAAAGTACTCAACTTTATTTTGAATTTCTCATACCTGAAGAAACGTAAAGGTTTACGGGTATTGTTTAGTGTACGTTTGGACATTTATTAAAGACGATTGCCTCAAAGTACTCAACTTTCGTACTCAAGGCCATGAGATATGTGGAGTAAATATGAAGGCTTATGATATATTGGTAGTCCTATGGGAAAGAAAAGAAAAGGAAAATGAGAAAATGTCGAGAGAGACATCAATACACTAGTCAGCTCAGAATGCTAATGGTTTGTATGCTAATGGTTTGTAGCCTAGTTGCTCTCTAGTAGATGCCCTTACAGGAGTTCAACAAAAGATATATATGGTTTTCTTTAAAATAAGAATGAGCTCACATTTGTCAATTTATTATAGTTATTTCTAGATCAGTAACATTCATTACTAATATTTTCTTTATATATATATAAAACATGTTAGCCCCTTATTGCACTTTTAGAGGAAATTTTATCTGTTTTATTTAAAATTTTTATTGGTTCTATCGTGATTGTTTTTTATTGTGAATTATTTGACATGTTATCTCATGCATGCATAATAATATTTATCTTCTTTTAGGGTGGGTTAACTGAGTTATTTGCATGACCTATACTATTTCATTTCGATTTAAGAGTGAGTCGGATTTGGGGTGTAACAGGGATGAAATACCTAATCCCACCAAAACTTAAATATTAGGTTAATGTATATCAAATTCAAGGTAGTTTTTATTAGTACGTGTTTTATATCGGGCCAGGTTCCTACTTTAAAGGATCTGACTATATAGAAATTAAAACCCTAAAAATATTTAATCATTGCTTTAATATTTTAGATTTTTAGAAAATATCGTATTATGTAAAATACCATTTAAACTATAATATATTTTTGTTATGAATAAGAATAATTATCATAGATATTTAACTGTTTGTTTATTTTAATAAAAATGTATGTAATATATTTATTATTGGTTCTAGGTTAGCCGAATGGGGCTCGGGGCTAAGTTAAAGAAAATTACTTATACACATATTCAGGTTCAGATTTATGTATCCAACATGGGGTTAGATTCGTCTCTTGCAAAACTCGAATCAAACTATATCACTAAGCGAGTATATTTCTTTATAAATGGGTATTCTTATGACGTCTCTTTATAAAAGGGTATATTCCTTAAGTTATAAGAAAAATGCAATCTTATAAAAATTAAAAGAATGCTCCTGTGAATTTATACCATTTGCTTACTCTGAAGCGAGCATATATTTTATAAAAGGGTATATTTCTTAATGTTTGTTTGCTTGGTATGAAACAATATAAATAATATAAAAAATTTAAAATAGTCAACCTTATCAAAAGTAATTATATTTAATATATTTATATAAATATATTATTATATTAATTATTTTGTAAAAAAACTTAAGTATAATTGCATCGAATTGAGAGTATAAAATAATCATCATTACTTTAGGTAGCCCTTCCATATCTCTCCCACCATAGGAAAATTTCCGACGGTGGCCCCTAATTTAGACCATCCGATCATAAGGACGGTTCAAATCTACAGGTCTTAAAAAAACATCTCCTCTTCTCCTCCTCCCCTACCGCCTCTGTAACACCCCAAATCCGGCTCACACTCGTGAACCGAACCGGCATGTTGCAGGTCCCGGTTAGGTCGGCTAACCCGAACCCAACTCGTGTGGATCTAATCTCGGCGTCTTAAGATGAAGATCTAACTTGCTATATGTATGTATGAATGCATAAAACCCTAACAGGATACTACATGGATGATATGCAACTAATTTTCACACCAACACAATTACAATCAAAATTAGTAAAAATTCTAAAACAAAAGGGACAAAATTTCCCCTAAAAATGTAATTAGGGGCCACCCTGTCAAAATCATATATTCAAACATATATACGCATGGCAACAATAGCATTCACACAGACTTCTAATCTACTATATTCATCATTCTCTGAACTTTGGGTCCTAACCCATCACACTTTTGCTGCGCTAATCTGATCATTTCATTTCATGTCATTGTCATGCCTCAAACATTTAATTATAGCATGTTTATAAAATAACATCATAAACAAAACATTAAACATTCAATCACCTAATGTGTGTGTGCAGAAGACCTTATTGCTCCTCCGTCCTGGCCGGCACATCCATCTCGTGCTTATCACCTACATATATATAAGAAAAACGTCAGTAACAAGCGTTATTAGTCCGAAAAGAAAATAACTATAACAAACTGGCTATGAGAGCAAACTCTCATATGAAAGAAAATAACATATACTCCACACTCTGAAGGGCACTACTGAGGAGCCACTGGGCTGCAGACCCGGTAGCATCCCGAACTTACTGATCTGCTGCTGGTACTGTGCCGCTCTCAGCACTTCTTTTCAGTACTTCTCTTGAAACTTTATCCTAAGCCCTCTCCTTACCTCCATATTTCTCCTGGCCTTGAGCACAAAGGCCGAGTACTCTCAGGTAGTCGCCTTTTGTACCCTTTGAACCACAAGTTCGAACATGCACTGTACTAAACAGTACCCGTAAACCTCCACGTTCTCCGGGTGTGAGGAACTCAAACGCGGAGTTGTCAGGATCCCTCGGGAATGGAACAGTCCGCTGGCACTAATCCAGAGCCCGCTTTGACTGTCACGACATCCTCTGCATGGTATGTGCAATCGATTTCTCCATCTCTCGTCTCACAAAAACGCGAAAACTATATATATATATATATAGGCTTGGGTAGGGAGTTATATAATAGGCCCGAAGGCAACTTTTGGTGGATCTTGTTTTCGAAATCAACCTCGAGGGATCTCATCCTAGAGGGGTTATTAATATGGAAAATGTTCGGTTAAATGGCCCGAGTTAAGTGGGATCCGATTAAATGTCACTTAACCCGCCCTACAGACAATAAATCAAACATACAATAGAAAAGATCATAAAATCAGAGAGAAGTCCTAACGGACCTGGTAGAAACTCCAAGCGTGTCATCGCGCCTAGGCGGCGAGCTCCTACTCCGTACCTACACATCAAAACTAAATACTAACGCCCACTAACTAAATGATGCATCAAACTCAATAAACATCAATCACAATCAATAATCATAAATATGAAAATAATTCTAACTCATCTTATTCTTACTAATTTTATTGTATTTTTCCTAAGTTACATTACTCGATTAGCCTGCTCAACTCGATCTACCTCATTAGATCACTCCCTATTCATTCTCAATTAATTGCATCATGCAATCATCACTACACTCATACTCATACATTTATCATGACAATTATTCAATTCTAGCATGTTATACTAACAATCATAATCAATTTTAAATAAATCAATCGGAGGTAATTATACCTCACGTTGTCGACAATTGGCGACGGTTAGGGTTCCGTCGCGTGTCTCAGAACTCAAATTCGGCGCTCATCGGCATCCAAAGCTCGATCGGGCTCGACTGGGTAAGCCCCGCGGAAGATCCGGTGAATTCCAGAAATTCCAATTTTCCGGCGGTTTTCCAGCAGCTGTTGGCGGTTTTATGGCGGCTTCCGATGGTTTTCCGGCGACAATCGCCGGCGGCATCTACTGGCCGGAAAGTGGTCGTGTTGGGTACCCTCGGAACCGGCTCGGCGAGCCCGACTCATCTACCAGGTCGACGCGGCCAACGGAGGTGGTGGCTCGCCGGAAAATGCATAAGATGGAGCGGCGGCGATGGGTCGCTAGATCCGGTCGGCTAGGCCGGCGATGGCCTCTGCTCCTGTCGAGAAAGGCGGCTGAGGGGTCGAGGATGTCGAGCCGACCACCTGATCGTGGTGGCGAAGGTCGGCGGCGGCGCGATCGGCGACGCAAGCGCTGCGTCACCGCGGTGATTCCTCGCGTCACGGCGGCCAGCTCGTGGCCGGGCCTGGTCGGGGCGGCAGGGTGACACCATGGCCGGGCTGGGCGGCGTCGATCAACGGCCAGGGGGCATCGGCCGTAGCGGCAGTGGCGCGCGAACAAGGGCGGCGCGGCGGCTAGGGTTTGGGCGTGGGGGAGAAAAGGTCAGGGGTGGAGAAGAAATGGTTGGGTGGCAAACTTGTAATTAAAACTTGACTCGTCTCCGGCTCGAGTTAAGTATAATAACTAAGTCATATTAAATCCTTAAAAAATTCATAAAAATCGGGAAAAATCCCGTAAAATTAAACAACACCAAAAAAAAATCATAATGATATGCTCTAGAACTATCAACCCACCCAAAATGCCCGCAACGCATCCTAACGCGGTAAACGGCCTAAAACTAATTCTACGATCTATTATATATCATAAAAAAAATGAACTACATGCTCTCATATATTCTGATAACTCATTCTGTTTTGCTGTGTTCATGACGTTATCATCATATACTTGGGTACGCATGACCCTCATAGCTCATACACGCGACTGGCGTCGGATCAATACACGTGTTCTAAAACCGACTCGAATCAAAAATAACGGTCGAACCGACCGGTTCTGAATATGAAACCCTGACTCAAATCGCGGGTTTTACAGCCTCTCCCCCGGCCATCACTCGCTGCTACCTACTCCTCGGTCGTCGCTTGTGCCACCTCCTTCTCGGTCGTCACTCATTGCCGTTGTCTCCGTCCTTATGATCGGACCGTCCGTTGCCCCCATACCCTTGCCCTCTTCATCGTACCCCCGCCTGCCTGTGCCACTGCCTGACCCCGCCTGGGCCACGCCCCTGTCCAACGCGCCGCCGCTGTTCCTCCTCATCGCGCCCATGCCCCACTAGCAGGGTCGCGAGGGGGCACAGTGGTACGGGCGCGGGGGCGGTGACCCAAGCAGGGGCACAGCAAAGAGTTTGTTGGGGGTGAGCGTGGCGGACCCCTGATCATAAGGATGGAGACGACGTCAAGCAATGGCTGGGGAGGGAGCAGCGGCTAGCGACGGCCGAGGATGAGGCGACAATGAGCGATGACCGAGAAGGAGGCGACAGCGAGTGATGGTCAGGGAGAGGCGTCGGAGGGGAGGAGGAGAGATGTTTTTTTAAGATCGGTAGATCTGGACCGTCCTTATGATCGGATAGTCCAGATGATGGTCTCCCACCATAGGGTATCCTTCCTCGTGTATATATATATATATTAATTTTTATAAGTTTAACAATTCAAAATTTCCATGTTATTTATATTTTTTTCGTACTAACTAAACAGAAGCTCAGGTTAAGACTCTTCAAAAGATGTTGAGACTCAATCAAGATGCTCTAACTGATTCAAATGGTTATAACCTTCATAAAAATTTTCTATAAATATTGATTTTTTTTGCCCTGTGGCTCCTACTAACAACTTTACAGCTTATTAGAAAAAGGGAAAGCACAGTGAGATGTTTAGATATATTCATCCTATTTTTTAATTGTTTTTTATTTTAAAAAACATTGTTTATTCGTGCACTAATATAGCTTTGGCTTTAATATTTTATTTTTTCCCCCGAGCCTGTTACCATCATATCGCTATTCCTATATACATATTTAATATTTATACAATATTAATTCTTATATTCTACGCATTGTACAGTTAGTTTGGCAGGTTAACTATAAGAGGAGAAGGATTTTTATCCTTAATAAATTTGCTGTCCCGAGTTTCTACCCTCTTCTTTGCCATCAAAGATTGTTTTTACGGGATGTGTGCTACTTTTATAAAAGCGCACTCTTTTAATTGTGAATCTATAATTAAAAAAGATCAGTCTTTTTAAATAGGTTATTCTTTTTTGTCATGGGGTTTACAATTCCAGGTTGGAAAGTAAGGTAGAAGAGACATGGTGGCTGGCAGAGATAAGGAGAGACAACGAGTCAGGGAAGGGAGAGAGAACGACTTGTCACAAGTTATTTTGTATAATATAATGTCTAATTAAAGCTCTAGAGATTTTTGGGATGAAATTAAATCATTTCTCAAGTTCGGACGTCCAGAGAATGACTTTGTATTATTTTAAAATGGTTAATGTGGGATATAATGACAGAGTATTTTTTAATGTGATCAGGGCTGCTAAAATAAGGTGCAAGCTGCAACCTTGCTTAATTGAAAAAAAGAGTTGGATTATATATAACTAACTTTTCATCTAATACAGCTTAGAGCTAACATAACCGAAGTTCAGTTTGGTATTGGGTTCGCTCTTGACAATCAAATATTAGTTCAGATGGCTCAGAGCCCAACCGAAGATTATTTTTTCCTGGGCAACCAAAGAATATTATCCGACTTATTGAAGCCAATTTGAGGCATTTAAAACAATCAATTATAGATTAGTGGTTACTAGTCCATGAGTAGTGTATGCAGTTTTTCAAAATCCAAAGTTTTTGCAGCTGTGGTGGTTTATCTAAACACTGGGAAATGAACTATTTAATGTTCATGTAGAGATAATGTGTGGGTTTTAGTTTATATTTTTGGAGGTTTAAAGAGCATAATATATTGATAGGACGAACGATGGAGTTGAAGGACGTCAATGTTGGTGAAACGTGAACGTTGGACTTATCGTCGTTATTAATTCATTTAGACAATTTAGGAGCAGTCCGACGGACAAAGACAGGCGTCAAACCTTATCAATCTACTATCACTCGACATTGGCGGCTCCGTCAAGAAATAAAAACTGCATTAATTAATGAATCTGTACACATTTGCTTCTGAAAGAGTACATTTAGCATTGAAAATTTTAAACTGGGAACTAGTCAAATTACATTGTGCCGAACAGGCAATGGTAATAAGACTAGCAATTTCACCTTCTTGCGTACTTACCTGCTCAGCTAAACGAAGAAACATTTATCCACTAAATTTTACTTAAATGAGTAAATAGCCATTGTTGTTAATTAATTACCCACATAATAAATGTGAGCTTCCCATTTCCACAGACGTTTTTATCGAGGGTACCATCACTAAAGCTGTGGACCTTCTTTTATTTTAGGAATAAAGCTGGTCCAGGTCTTTCAATCTGTGAACCTTTCTGATATAAAAACTTGTACTAAAGCTGGTCTAGTCACTAGTGCTCCCCATTAATAATGATGGGAAGCATGCAACTCCCACCATGCCTCTAAAATTTTTCTGCAACATCTCTTGGGTAAGAGAAAAATCATGTAACATCTGGTTTGAAAGAAAACTACATGTAACATATCCACAACCACCAACTGTTAAAAAAAGTGAATGGCATTAACTTGTGAGCATTCCAGGAGAATCTAATTTGGATCAAAGTTAGCGAAGAGTTCGAACTGCGTAATTTGTTTGAAGAAAAACGCCCATCCTGACAATGATAGGCGTCACACAACGTTAACCCTACGGCTACATTACATTAAAATATGATGCACCCGTCAATTACATTAGAAGCGAAGGAAAAAGGATCACCATTGAAGGAGTCTTCGTGTTGGGAAACTTTAGAGGTAGCTTGATCCGATCTAGGATGGGGGGTGATAAAGGAGCTGACGACGGCGAGCTCACGATCAGTACGGTTGAACGTGAGGAGAGGTCTGAGACAGAGACAAAGGAGAGACGAGAGGCAGAGAAGGAGGAAGAGATTTTGAGCATTGAAAAGATATTTGAGAGCAAGAGGGTGCCACCATGGCAGGAGCAACTTACCTTGAGAGCTTTTGCTGTGAGCTTGGTACTGGCGGTTATGTTCTGTTTCATTGTGATGAAGCTTAACCTGACCACCGGAATCATACCTTCCCTCAATGTCTCTGCCGGGCTCCTGGGTTTTTCTTTGTCAAGACATGGACAAAGTTTCTTGAGAAGTCCAACTTGCTCAAGCACCCATTCACAAGGCAAGAGAACACTGTTATACAGACCTGCGTTGTGGCGTCCTCTGGCATAGCATTCAGTGGTAAGAATTTAATTTAGTCGTGACAGAACTCTTCTTTTAATTAACACTATATCATGTTCACGTCAAGTTAGAAGATCAGCCCTGATTCAATTAGAAACATCATATTGATGCAATCAGGATGATCTTATACTAGTCAATTTTCTATTCATGAGTAACTGTTTAAAAACTAGCATTATCTGTTTTCTACTGGGCATTCTCAGGTGGCTTTGGAAGCTACCTGTTTGCTATGAGTGATAAGATAGCATCTCAAACTACCGAAGGTAACAATCCAGAGAACGTCAAGAACCCTGAGCTGGGATGGATGATTGGTTTTCTCCTACTCGTCAGCTTCCTTGGTCTCTTTTCTCTTGTGCCGCTAAGAAAGGTGCTACTTCCCATACAATTAGCTCTTCTTTTTATGGTGGGAAAAATCGAAATATCATCTTGACAAGAATATAAATTCTAGCAGATTATGATTATTGACTACAAGTTAACATATCCAAGTGGGACAGCAACTGCTCACCTAATCAACAGTTTCCACACCCCCGAGGGAGCCAAGCTGGCCAAGTATACATCCTGAGACATACTATCCAACCGTTTAGTAGAGACAATTTTTATTTATGGGCTCAAGTCTGGAATTCTATACAAGTGAACTACAAGATCTTTTGATAATTGCAGGAAGCAGGTCAAGGTACTAGGGAAGTTCTTCTCTTTCAGTTTCCTGTGGAGTTTCTTTCAGTGGTTTTACACTGCTGATGAAGATATTTGTGGATTCGCAAAATTTCCAACATTTGGTCTTCAAGCTTTTAACAACAGGTGCAAGGAATGATACATGATTTTTTTTAGTTTGAACATAAATGACAACACTTTTGGATAGCAACATCATCAGAGTATGTTCACCTTTTATAAAATGATGGGAGCGAGGATCCTATGGATGCTGTTTTTTCTGCTCTTTCAATGGTAGACCATATCAGCATTTAATAAATCAAACATATCATATTCTGAAGACGCATCTAGCTCCGACACTGAAATCAGTACATTTTTAACTCATGCTTCTGGTTTCCTTTTGCATAGATTCTTCTTTGATTTCTCAGCAGTCTATGTTGGCGTGGGAATGATTTGTCCTCACCTTATTAATGTCTCTGTGCTTCTGGGAGGCATCATCTCATGGGGAATCATGTGGCCGCTCATAGAACAGAAAGAGGGGGATTGGTACCCAGCAAATCTACCTTCCAGCGATCTTCAAGGCATTCAAGGTTATCGGGTAACTGTCATTAAGCATATCTCAAGCGGTCTCCATAATCAAATTCTTTTGACTGATGAATAAGATTACCTATACCTTAATCACACATATACACTACTGTGCAGGTCTTCATCGCGATAGCCATGATTCTTGGAGATGGCTTATACAACTTCTTCAAGGTCATAAGCTGCACACTTGCATCCATCTTTCACCAAATTAGCAAGAAACATACCACTTCCATCATTCCAGTAGCATCTGCGACTGCGGCAACTAATTCGCACTCCTACGATGACCAACGTCGAGCCCAACTGTTCCTCAAAGATCAAATTCCACAATGGGTTGCAATCATCGGCTACATTGCATTTGCAGTGGTATCCATTATCTCTCTACCGTACATATTCTCCCCGCTCAAGTGGTACTACATTCTAGTAGCTTATATTTTCGCACCTGTCTTGGCCTTCTGCAATGCCTACGGGGCTGGTCTTACAGACTGGTCGCTGGCATCAACCTACGGGAAGCTCGCCATATTCACAATTGGTGCATGGGCTGGGGCCTCTAATGGTGGTGTACTTGCTGGCCTTGCGGCTTGTGGGGTCATGATGAGCATTGTTACCACTGCCTCTGATCTCATGCAAGACTTCAAAACCGGATATCTCACTCTAGCCTCACCCAGGTCCATGTTTTTCAGCCAAGTAGTAGGGACTGCAATGGGTTGTGTGATATCTCCAAGTGTCTTCTGGCTCTTCTACAAAGCTTTCCACAACATTGGGAGCACCGACTCTGAATATCCAGCACCGAATGCACTAATCTTCCGCAACATGGCCATCTTGGGGGTTGAAGGATTATCCTCCTTGCCACATCATTGTCTCACACTCTGCTATGTATTCTTTTCTGCCGCAATTCTGATCAATTTAGTGCGAGATTTGGTTGGGAAAAAGGTGGCCAGTTTTATTCCAATTCCAATGGCTATGGCAATTCCTTTTTATCTTGGGTCCTACTTTGCCATTGATATGTGCGTTGGGAGCTTTATACTCTTTGTATGGCAGAGGATTAACAAGACCAAGGCTGATGCTTTCGGACCAGCTGTGGCATCAGGATTGATTTGTGGGGATGGCATATGGACATTACCTGCTTCTGTGCTTGCGCTGGCCGGAGTAAACCCACCCATCTGTATGAGATTCTTGTCAAGAGGAACAAATGCAAAAGTAGATGATTTCTTGAAAAATCTATCATGATCATTGGAACTGAAAAATATGTACAAATATTGCCTATACAAGACATTTCGGGGCTTCAAATTCTGTTCAGAAGACAGGCGTGAATGTAACCTGAGTGCAAATGTGACGGATGAATAACGAATGCTCCAACAACAAAATTATGACACAATATAAATATCACGATTTTTTATCAATTTAGAATTTAGCAGTAGAAGATGGGGTTTCCATTTCCAAATAATCACCATCTCCAAGATTTATCTTATAGAAAAGATAAACGATGACAATGATGCTGATGATATCATTTTCCCTCCTTGGAGGACGTTGGGGAATAATCTTGTTATTTGTTTATGTAGAAATTTATCCGAGCGATTTGAATGTGAGAGCAATCAATCAACGGTAGACTGTTCCTGCATTCCTCAACTAGCTGTACTGACGCTGACAATAATGGCTCATAAGTAGTTGGGGTTCAGAACCTCATGTTCATAGAAACCAGAAAAGTGATGCAATGCATCCAAGTTTGCCGTCGGCTACAAGGATTGAGGAAGTTGGAGAGAAGATGGACCACCTCAAATTTGATTTGGTCAATGAAAGGAGGAAGTGTTGGGCCCTTTAGAACGGCCAACATCAACGTCTGATAAACTCCCCTCAATCATCAGGTGGAACCCATGAAGGAAACAATAACAATCGGCATAGGCTTCAATACCACTTGTTGGGCCCTTTGGCCCCTACTAAAGATCCGAAAGGGCCCTTAAAAGGGACTTTAAATAACCAAAAGAAACTCACAATAGGTATTACGGGCCTCTTTTAATCAAAAGCTAGCTCAAATATTAAAGTTTTCCCATTAGCCTATATACGAGTCACCAACAACCTCTACGACCGATGTAGGATAAACCTAATTGGAAGAAACAAAACAAGAGGAAGGCTGCAGATGCTTCTAACTAGTTTGGTGTTTTGCCATCTTTAGATTATTTCAATTACTTTGTTATATTATTGATGTTTATGTGTTGGATTTTAATAACTGATTTGGTTCATTGAATGTGGACAGGTTTAGGCTATTAGAATTATTTGTTTAGGTGTATTTTATTTGGAGTTAGCTTATTCTGTTGAGAGGATATTATTAAGACCTTATTATTAGTGAGAGTTATTAAATATATGGAATAACATGGCTGTAAATCATCATCTCTTTTTGGTTAGTGAATAAGTTATTTTTCATCTACACCGAGTTTATCTTTTCTTTACTGTTTTTTGTGTTTATCTACTGATTGTTCGTAGTCACCGAGATCTCCTTCTTGGTTTCCAGGAAGATTTAGTTTACTGTTTCATTAAACTTAAAAGATCACAGGTTCTTCCTTGCTAGTACCCAATCTAAGTTGAGGAGAGAGGTTGTGACTTTACCCTTTGCAGCCTAGTTGCACCAAAAGCCAGAATTAACCACACGCCCTGAGACTGTGAGAGCGAATGAAAACTTAAAAATTCATCTATCTTTATAAATAAGAATGTAGATATTCAGTAATTCCCTTCTCAAACAACTTAAGCTTTTAGGGCATGTGGAAATCCAATATGGTGTTGACCCAGTGGAAGTAAAAATACCTGGGGAATCTTTGTCTTCCATTATTCCATGTTTGAAGCCAAAAAAGAACGTTCAACATTTTTACCTCGCACCTTAAGTCCTCAGGGCAAGAGGCAATACAATAGCTTAAAACCCAGCTTTGACGACCAGTCAATGAAGTTCTTCACCTGCTTTCGTTTCACTCAATTCAGTAGTAGTCTTTGGCACTTGGCAGAGTATATATCCCAAATCCTGGCTTAGTATGTGCTTAAACAGCTACTATTCTTGAATGAATTTTGTGAATCAACTGCATCAGAAAATTAGGATTAGAAACAACTAGGAGAATGTGTAGCTATTTCACGTGGCATAGTTAGTCATAAATCATGGCCTATGCTGGGAGCTCACACTTATTCGAATCTATTGAGACACAACCCTCATTAGTCATTGTCCCAACCATCTTTAGAGCACGGAAGACTTCTATGGCTACTCCGATTTCTAATAGTAAGCAATCGCTTGAACCAAAGATGCCAGCTTCGGTCAGAAATTTTAACAAACAACCGATAAGCAAGCCTGATTTTCACGCATCCTAATTTCAAGATGTTCTCCTAGACATGCATCTGATAACAACGAGCTCATGAAAATATCCCAGCATGGGTTTTCTGCAAAGACACAGTGATTGTGCAGTTCAATAGAATTTCGATAAAAAACTGGAAAATGTCTCGCCCATGTTTAAGACACGTACAACTAACCTGCTAAAAATTTTGATAATAAATTGGACACCTCCCTTCTCGAACTACACAGTGAGAAAGACAAATGCCCATTTCAAGCATTTTGCCCGAGGCTAGATGTAATTGAGGACCAAATTAGTGTAAACTACAAATTGTCGGGCTAATCATTTATTTAAGAATAGTTCTTTAAAAATGATTAACTAATTGAAAAAGTTCCCGTGATATGGCTTAGCAATTCGAGGCGAATGGGAAGAAGTTACATGCTCTAGTGGAGGAACAGACGAGAAACTCTTAGATTCTGCATTTTAGAATGTTGAACCCTATTCCAATTTGAACAAATGTAAAGACTGATTTGACCACGAGTTTACCCAGTATCTAATGCGGAAAAGGGGCCGCGCAAAACATTTTTTATTTCCAATGCCATGATATATGTTTGTGTGAATGCAATTAATTAGTTCATTCATACTTTGTTTGGTTTGATCTTAAGCCCTCATAATGTATTTGTGGTTAAGTCATACTTTAAATATTTAATCAATCACTTAGCTTGGCTTAAAGAGAGATAAAATGCATGCACAAAAACTATGTGTTTATTTGAATTTTTTGGATACATAGTTGTGCATAATACTTTATTTTCTCTTCATAAAAATGGCAGATTATAGTACGTCATGTACTTTATGGAAAAAACAAAACAATAATCATGAGAATAACGAAAATGGGCAACGTATTCAACTTTTTCTGATTTTAAGCCCATTTGACGACCGACCGATTTCACGCCTATATTCATATATATTACTTTGAGGGGATTGTGAGTTTCAACTCTGTGTTTCTGATTCTGTTGTCTATCTTCTTTGCTTTTACAAGACAAGAGATGACTTCAAGTATTAGATATCCGTTCATGCATGGGCTAAAATTTAAAAGCGGCACTATTGATTCGGACCAAACTAGGATGAGAATCATTTACTCTGAACTTAGGGCTCAACGTAGAAGTATATACCCTTCAAAATTCAAACTGTATAAATATGAAATTTCAGTCGCAGAAAGTCTACTTGCAAATTAAGTAGGAACGTCAGATTGTTGGTAGAGGGGACCAATATATACATGCATTGGGTTTGTCTTGAAATTCTCATGTTTAGGTTCCCTTTTGTTTGAAGGCAAGGTCCCCTCTTCCGTTGCTAAACCCAGCGACGATCAGCAACTACAAAAATAAGAGGGAAAATTCTCCCTAGATCTTTCCGAATTTTCGTCTACAGCTAGCTAGCTTGATTGATGATGAAGGAAAGTAAAAGCAGACATATATATATATATATATATATATATATATATATATGTATATGAGTAGCTAGTGAACATATTGGGAAGAGAGATGGCTTTCGTGACAGGAGCAGATGGGTTGTTTTTACTGTTTTAAACGTACCAATCACTTTCATGTTCATGAGCAAACAGTAAAATTTTCTTTTGTCTTAAGCGATTCACATATACGTCAGATATTGGCATGGCAGAGAATTTAACAAGGGACGCCGGTGGAAATGATTGTACTTATCCAATGCATCCAAGGCCTAGTGTTAGATGCAGATTTATGAACAAAGAGTTTATGAGTATAAGTGTATAAGCAGATTAATCAGCAGTGACCACAGTAAAAAGTCTAAGAGGGGTCAGAAAAGGTTATCTGGAAAGGCAACCTTCCCAATGCGGCCATTGCTGAATTCCAGGCGAAAACACACTCACATCTGTTGACGTTTAACCATTGCGCTCGGCTATATATACTTATTCATATTATTTCAGGCTGATAAATGCATGCATAATTTTTGGATCTTATCATTCAAAAAAATCAGGGTTTAATTTATTTCATAGCAGTGTTGTGAACATCGGCCAATTCCACTCGGATCGGAGGGTTTCCTATTCAAAAAACTACTTGAATAGGTTTTCATCCGAATCGGTCTTTGAATCGGCCGATTCGAGTTGATTTTAAAATCGGTCGATTTTGGACGGTAGCGATAGACGGGGCCGTGACAACAAGCGGCAACAGCATTGACTGGGCGACGGGGAGCTGGGTGGCAGGGCAAGGGGGGACGATCTAGAGGGGCGGGGCTGGGGGCGCAGGGGGGTGGGGGGACACTGCTGGCTGGGTGGGGTGGTGGCGGCCGGGAGGGATAGGGTGGGACTGGCGGGGGAGGCTGGGCGCGGTGGGCGCAGGAAGGGGCGAGTCTAGGGGGAGGGGGGATGCGGCGGTGGCGGTGGCAATCAGGAAGGAGGGCGGATGCGGGAGAGAACAGGCGAAAGGGAAAGAAATAACCGTCGTGGTATTTTAGTAATTAAAACTTGACTTGTGTCCGTCTTGAGTAAAAAATAATAACTAATTTTAAATAATTTAAAAAAAATTAAAAAATATCATAAAATATCATAAAATATAATACACATAATAATATGAAAATGACATCAATATCTAATTTTTATATATTTATATTATGAGTTGTTAATTTATTATATATGACCGATTCAATTGAACCGATTCTAGTCTGATTTAGACCGATTTCGATTCCAATTTTTGCAACCATGTTTCGTAGTCTTGAAGTGCGGGAACTACTGGGCGGAAGAAGATCGTTTCCCATGTCTTCCCACAGCTTTCTTGAGCTTCACATTGGACTGATCTACATTGTGAACTATTCCGCGCATGACCAACAATTGAGTACGAAGTTAAAGAAAGCCGTGGAAAAGCATGATCAGATCTGCCCATATGTAACTCCTTACTCCCGCTGCAGCCGGATCGAGCATGGGCGATAAGATGTATTAGTTATTACTATAATTAATTAGAATTAAAATAAAAGTAAGAAATATCACTATGCAAGATGTCTAAGTCTTCAATCTTCCTTCCAAGTTTTCCAAGATCCGGGCTTCATTTCTAAAACCAAACTTATATTCTACAATGTATCTCTACTTTTCTATAATTTTTTAAAATAACGTACTTACAAAATTATACGCATACTCCTTATAGAGAAGGAGTTATAGGATCTCTTCTTTAGGATTTATATATATCTATATGTAGATTTAGATAAAGATTTATGAAATCTATATATACATATTTAGATTTTGATGTACATACATTATGATGTATCTAGAATCACGTGAGCCAACCAGACAAATCAAGAGTCAAGCAAGCAGAGCTAGTTAGTAAGAACACAAAAGTCTGAAAATTAATTTGGAAATCAAGAGGAGTATACAACAATCACACCTAACTCGCTAGCTGATCAGCATTAGTGCCCGATCGTATTATCAAATAATTCATCTTGGCGATCACCATAACAAACTCTAAGAACTGCCCGTGAGATCAACTAGGCTAGTTTAGAGGACGTGCATCGGAAGATCTAGTGAGTTGAAGATCAAATGCAGGTGATATCCTCGTTGGGATTTGAGGGGAAAATAGTTCGCAAGTGAAAGAGAGAGGAACAGAAGGGAAAGACGAGGAAGGGGGCGAGTTAAAGATGTGCTTTCAGAACACCACCGAGTTACGTTATATATCTAGCTCGTCCTCTGACGTTTCCGTCTCTTTCATGGCACAATAGTACCCGCTCGAGTGTGACGATACTGTTCCTTCTAAACACGTGCGCGAGGGGGCCACCTCTAAACAGGCCGGCTTGGCTTTTACAAGTGGTAAAATAAATCATAAATATGTTTTAATTTTTGATAAATGTGATAATTCCAAATTCCAAATTACAATTTCGAACATCTATAAATATTTTATTTTTTTTATTTTTATATTTTTGATGGCCTAAATTTTAATTTAATTTTTAATTATCCAAAATTCAAAAAAAATATTATTTGCTTTTTAACTCATCAATAATATACTTTTATATTCTATTTAATATTTATTAGATAATTTTTTATTTATATATATAAAGCCTATAAAAAATTATAAGTTTTATCTATTACATATTTTGATATTAATAAAAATAAATTTTATAGGTATTTTTTTCATTATTGAAAAAATACTAAGATTTGGTTATAATTAATATAAAAATTTTAAAAATGATTATTTTTAATATAATTTTATAAACTTAACTATTTTTTAATAAACATTTTAAAATACGGCAATTTAAGATATTTTCCCAATTAAAAATAAATTGGCGTCGCCCGGACTCGAACCGGAGACCTTCAGTGTGTTAGACTGACGTGATAACCAACTACACCACGACACCACCTTGTTAGCTTGCACAAATAATTACTTAATTAATGTAATTAAACATATTCCTGCCATTCCTTGCTTGTTTTAAAGAACCTCATGTTATATAAATCAAAATATCTACAACCACCCGTTTAATTCCTACGACTATAATTTTTTTAATATATACAAAAATATCAAATGGTCGATATAAAAGTCATGCTTAAATAAGAATATCACTACAGCAATACTAATTATTCTTGTATATTTTTTCTAACAGCCTTTACGATTTAATTAACCCGAGGAAATTGCATTGTTTGTACTAAGGACCAATTTTTTGGGGTCAAATGGATAGCTATGGGCTATGGCATAATGATAATCTTGCATAATCACGATTAATACTAATATTACCAGTTTTTAATTCATCGCTTATTGGCACCTAGTTCTTTGTCGGATACTAATACAATTACACTTCTACAATTTTCTTTAAATAAACAATAATCAGTAATCTTATATTAATTCATCGAAGAAAATAATTTAAAAACTCCGGAGTTTAGATTTAGCTCGATTGGGTTGGAACAGGGTACTGGAGTAGAAATAACTCCAAATCAATTCAAAGTTATTTATATTATTATATTTTTGGTGTGATGGATAAAAAATAGTACGAGGTATAATATATATTTTTGTAAGACTACTGTAGAATTCTATGATTATATTATTTCTAATTAATGTTATTTAACTCAATTACATTAAAAATATGATTACACTTTCATAGATCTTATTAGTTGCCTTAGAAAATCAATCATAAAAACTTGTCACGGCTACCTGTGAGTTTGACTCAACAGTCGCATTGCTGCGTAGCACTCAACCTTAGGAGTTAATTAGATTTGGTCGGATTAAATAAGACTTCTAATTACAATCTAGGTACAATATTGTGCCATAAGTTAACTTATGTTACAAATAAATTTTAATTTCATATATAAACTTTTATTTAATAATAAAATGAAGTATAATAATTTAATTTTAAATAACAGACTACGCTAGATTTTGATTGACTTTAAATATAAATTCTAATTGAGTGAGAAGATAAACTATAATAATTTTATTTATTTTATTGTATTTTTTTTAGGTAAGTAGACTAAATCTTGCTAGTAAGAAATTAAAAATTTAGGGTATTTAATTCGAGCTCGTAATTCTCCATAATAATAATAATAATAATAATAATAATTTTATAAGAAGTTAGAAATCAAGGTTAGACGGGATTCAAGCTATGACCCTTCGCCATGGGAAATATTTTTATTATTTTTATTGTATTTTGATTGATTAAATCTCGTACTTTTAATCATAATCTAGTATTGAGTTCTCCTTTTTTTAATACTATGTAAGATGTCACACTAAGATTGACTTGTATCAAAGATAAATTTTAATTTTTGCGCATACTTTTATTAAATAATGAGATAAAATATAGTGATTTAATATTTTAGATATATATTTTGATTGCCTTTAAATATATCCTAATTGAACGAAAAAAATAATTTATAATAATTTTATTTTTTATTGTATTATTTTCAAGACAAGTAGAGTAAATCTTGTTATTAGCTAAAAAATTAAAAATTGAAATTAGGCGAGTTCAAACTTGTGACCTTCCGCGATAAGAAGCATTATTATTATTATTATCACAGGGAGTATAAATTCATGTTAGGAAGGTTCGAACCCTTGACATTTCACCGGTGGAAAGTATTTTGTTATTTTTTATTATTTTTATTATATTTTAATTAGATTAATCTCTTATTGAATTTCTTTTTCATTAATATAAGAATATATATATATAAAAGACGCGCACGGCAAGTTTTTTTATTATTTAAAAAAAAGCTTTAAGACAACAAGTTGGCATGTACATGATGCATATTGTGTATGCTTTAAGAAAGAAACAGACGATGTGGTTAATGAATTAACAATTTTTAAAGCTTTTCGAGATAGTGAGTCGAGCAATTAGCTTGTGTAGGATTAAAAATAGCTCTGATGATCAATCTTCAAAGCCATTATTGTGCTTGAAGTGCACTGAACTACTGAAGAAATAGACAAACAGCTCTTGGGGAGAGAGGGGGGAGGGGGTGGCGGAGGAAAGCAACTCGTAAAAGCTTTGACTTGAAAAAAAAAACTCTTCTAAGGGCTCCATGATAATGATGAGACAAAGGTGCAAAGGTGCACCACTTCCAATGGCAACCAGAGGTTGACGGCTTTACGCAAGGATTAATTTGTGAGTTGTTTGTTGATTCTTATCAATCAGAAATGGGCTAATTAGCGACTTCTAACTTTCGATCTGTTTATATCAAGAAGACAAATAAACTTGCTTTTACAGCTTACTAACTGTTTGATTTGGCTGTTTCTTATTTGTCAGCATTTTTATCAGCAATTAATAAGAAATTAACATTCGAATTCACGGTTTCTTCTTGGAGGAATTGATCAGAAGTATGTCAAGGTCATAGCAGAAAATCTGATCTAAAGTCAGCTTGTTAGTACTTTTTGTACATACTTATATAATTGATCGTTTATTGGATCTTCTTTGTCCAAATATATAAAATGTAGATTTCTATCCAAATTATTAGCTACCTGTACATATATTTATATATATGGCTCTCAAATTCATCGAGAGGTATTGGGAAATTAATTAGTTAATTAAAGATTAATTTTTTTCCCAAGCCGATTAAGTTGTGAGAGTTGTGCATTACATTTGAGAGGTTTTTGGGTAGGGCTGGTTCAAGTGTACATGTGGGGTTTGAAAGCAAACGTTCAAAATCTTTCGTTAACCCAAACAGAAGTATTTATACAGAAACTGAAGATAATTCCATTATTGTAGGTGGTGACGCTGAAACAGGTAAGTACTTCAAAAAGGACGTAGACAAGCTTGGTGCATCAGACTTGATTCCAGTGTAGCCATTGGAAATAGGCTCTCATAAAAAAGAACATTTCTGGACGTATACAGCTTTCCAGGCTTTGGATCAAGACACTTGTATCCTGTTTTCATTCTGTCATATCCCAAGAACACACAGGGCACAGACCCTGAGAAGAATTTGTGCTGATTGGATTCTCTCATGCAAGGATAGCACCGACAATCAAAGGTCCAAAAAACTATATAATCAGGAGCCATCTTAAATAAAGAGACAAACGGAAGACAGGTTGTCTTTTAGAGCCTTTGCTGGTAATCTATTGTGAAGAAAGACAGCAGTCTGAAAATTCTCATTCCAGCATTGCAATGGTAGTTTTGCATGAAATAATTGAGTTAATCCAATTTTCATAATAGACCGTCGTCTTCTTTCAACAACTCCTGCTTGTTGAGGAGTATAAGGGCACGTAAATTGATGCAACGTGTCATTTTCCTCAATTTTTCAAACTTGAACTCGCCACCACCATCAGAATGAAAAACTTTAATTGGTAAACCAAATTGTCTCAAAATCATTTGCTCAAACACAATATACGTAGAATAGAATTTAGCTTTGCTTCGAATAGGAAAATACGACACAAATCTGGTACAATCATCAGCAAAGCATACATAATACCTATAATTATTCCATGAACTAACAGGAGCAGGGCCCCAAAGATCGCAGTGAATCACATCAAAAAGATGTTCAGATTTGAGTACACTTGAAGCAACATGCAACAGTTTTGATTTCACAAATACTTGATAGAGCAAGCTTGTTAGTCACTTGAATACACTTTTGTGCTTGAAGAAGATCAATAATTTGTGACGAGTGATGCCCAAGTCTCCCATGGCAATTATGGTGATCAGCAGCCACCTGCCTATTAGAGTAAAAAGGTACTTGTTTTTGCTTTCCCAAAACATAGACACTCCTTTTCTTTCGTCCCTCACCAATCAGTTCTCCTGATAATCTGTGCTTAATAAGCACTCTATCAGACAAAAAATGAAAATCACAATGCAGGTCTGCAGACAATTGTGTAATAGATATGAAATTTTGCTTCAGATCAGGAACAAATAACACATTGTTCAATTGAAATTGACCAGAAATTGTATCAAGAACAACATTCCCGGTATAGGTAAAAGGTAAAGCTTGCCCATTGCCAACCATAACTGAATCACCACCATCATATTGAGTGAGACAATTAAACAAGAATGAGTTACCAGATATGTGAGAGGAGGCATCTGAATCAGGAATCCATTCATCAATGTCCACATCAGTAACTTTCAGAGCAGATAATGCTTGGTGAAGTGGAGGTGTCTTCCAATTCTTGTTGAACCTCTTCCAACACCTATTTGCGGAATGTCCAAACCTGTGACAAATTTGACGCTGGAATTTTGGTTTGGAATCAGGGGTGTGACATAGGGAATCAAGCTTGCCCATTGCCAACCATAACTGAATCACCTATTTTGGCTTTGAGTTCCTCGATCTCTAGCAAGCGCAGGTTGAAATACCTTGTTTTGCGATGTAAAAGTTTTACTTTGAATCCCAGAGTATTGTTGTTGCTTATTTTGTTTCTGGCTTACAAAAGCCACTTGACATGAAGATGCAGCAGCTTGAGAGGTTTCAAAATTGTCGACTCAAAGGAATGCACCATATCAAGAAGTTCAGATAAGGGAGGCACTGGAGGTCGAAGCAGCATGGTTGTGGACATTTGATAGTCATTGCCAAGAGCTCTAAGAAGCCAAAAACTTTGCCTGTCCTCAGAGAAAGCTTTTCCGATGGCTCCTAGTTCATCTACAATGGTTTTGAGCTTGAGAAGATACTCATCAAGACTTGATGCAGTATCTCTTTTATTTGACTGCATCTCCCCATGTAGATGAAACTCTCTTCCCTTCGATGCCTTTGCTAATTTTCTTTTAAACTATTCCACAAATCAAAAGCAGGCTTTGAACCACCAGCAAAACATGTTATCTCTTTACTCAACGTACTAGAAATCCATCCCTTCAATATTGTAGCAAATTTCTCCCAGAGAATGTGTTCAGGATTATCAATTTCTTGAACCAGAGAAGAGTCATTGAAACAGAGATCAGTCTCGGTGGCATAACAACTTTTCCACTTATAAAAGATCGAAAGCCATGAGAGTCAAGTAAGCTGAGGATCTGATCTTCCCAAATTCTATAGTTTATTGAGTCAAGAGCAACATTAACAAAGTTGGAAATATTTGTGTTGATAGAGTATATATATGACGCATTCGAAGAGCTTCCAAGTATTTCAGACATTGATGCATAGATAATCGCAGGTTCTAAACAAACAGATTCACGAATCAGGTTGAATAACAGCAGCGACAGAATCAAACCGATGAGGATTGCAGTGTGAATAAAAACCGCAGCCAATTTGAGGAAGGAAAGCCGCAGATCACCTTGCTGGGCACGCAATCGCCATAGCTCTGAAACCATGCAAGCAAACCTTCAAAAACTTTCATTAACACCCCAAGATAAGTACTTACACAGGAACTAAGGCACGTAATCGGCACTGGCCAAAAATAGACTCAGACCCAATCGGTTCAACTAAAGATAATTAAACATTACATGGCTCGAACCACAAATATAACATAATCCTTGATAGGGTTACTAGCTAGTTCAATATTTAGGGTGGAGTGGTTGGGAGATTAATTGCTAGAAGATTGGAATAAATTAAAAAAAGTAGCTTGACAAATGGAGAATTGACAAATGGAGAATATATATCAGAGCATTGGTACAGATAAGTTGATGTATTGCCATAATAAAGTAGTTGGCTCCAGTTTTTCAATTTAGGGAGGAGGAGAAACTTTTGGTTTTATTTAATTTTAATGTAGTTCATTCACCCTAATCCACATGAAAACGTCAAACTAAGCAACACTAGCTTTCACACTCAAAAATTAAGAATATGCCCAGTATATTAAATATTTAGAATTTATATAAAAATGAATGCTGAATATAGAATATTTGTGAATTATTCACACTAAGGTCAGTGCCTATACCTGGGAGTGTACCTATATAATATCCAAAGGGTATTTGGAAAATATTTTATACATAGACTACTGCAGGTATTTGCAACCAAAGATACTTCAGGTTTTTTTTTTTTTTTGGGGGGGGGGACCAAATTAAGGAGCCCGAGTGTGGCGTCACAATGATGTAGCAAAGACGTTAAAATTCCAAGGTTTTTTAATAGCTATTTTCTTTAATCTGTTGCTCTTTTTTGCCTTTTGGTCCACTAAGGCCCAACTTTCGATCATTATAGCTAGTGTAAAATAATGACGCTGTTTTCTCTTCTTCAAGAAAAACCAAACACGGCGAAGACTCACAATAAGCTTCCTACTTTCGCTTACCCATCTCCAAAACATTTTAACATAGTGAGACAGCAGCATCGATCCTTCAAGCTTTTCCATTCCGATTGATTTCATAAAAGCATTGACGAAAATTATTAGGTTGAGTTCATATATATCAAGAAGATCAGTTGATTCTGATCGTAGTGCTGCATGTTTTTGTGTGGCGTCGAAGAGTACTTTTGGGTTTTGAGAGCTTGCCAGCTTGAATATCGTTTTTTCTATTCCCATGGTATATGATTCACAGTTTTTTCGGGAAAGATGTTGGTGATGATTTTCGGATATCAGACATAAAAGCAGATCGCATAGAAAACATTACTTGGAAATAAAAGAGTCAGAGGAGTCCTTTTTTGCATATATAGATAACATCAATATTCTTCACAATGCAAAGGTGGGTAAGGTCGCAACCATCTGATCAGATCCCATCTGATTTGGTGAAGCAGCTATTAGATACTCAGGATCATGCGACATGTAATGATCAAGTACCAGTTAATTCTTTCTACCCAGAAGCTCCTAAGGTTGATGATCATGATCATAATAGTGCTGTTCAGATTTATACTTCTTCCCAGTTTCAAGATCAAGCTGCAGGCTTCTCATCCATCAGCTGGCATGAACAACTCAAGTAAGTACTCTTCTTTCCCTTTATACAACAATGTTTTTAGAACAAGAAATGATGTTGCAATACCGATCATACTATATTTTTTGTGGCGAAGGAATTATTATAAACCGTTTTAGCATTTGGAAACTATATATCAATTCTCATCCATAATCATCATGTGTTTTGCTTTTGGGAGTTTCCATCATACATACATACCCTTGACCTTATTGATGTCAGACACATTGAATATTATTCTTTAATCCAGATGCCTCTCAATTAGCTAGCCGTATTGGTAATCAACCTATTGGCCCGAGTATGATATGTTTATTATGTTAGAATCATGTATTAGTTCTAATATTGCCCCACACATCTAATTCTAACTTTCGTGATATATATATATATTATACTTAAGCGCTCCATGGTTTTTTATATGTTGCAGTGGTGCAAGATGCGGCTTTGACATTGGGAGTGGAACTCTACATGATCACCTACAAAAACAGGAACCACTCAACTTGTTCATAGATAGTTCCTCCATGATTTCTGGCATTAACTTCACATCTCCAACTAATCTCAAGGCAGCAAGTTCATTTTTTCCCCAAGGCTTTTTGGAGAAGAAGATTATTCTACCAACTTTACCAATACTTGCCCCCCATCCTCCGATAGTAGTACTGGTCGTTTACAACACATAGACGACCTTCCTCCATGTCCTTACATCCATTCCTCACTATCTGATCAGAAGGCAACATACAAGCTTCAAGTCTCCCTCAATGAAGACGACGATGACTTTCAAGGTCAGACAGCTGCGTCCAAGGTGAAGCTAACATAGTCCCTCAAACCACTCAAATGCATGACTGTCATGAAATATATACAAAAAAGCTACTTTGTTGATCAATAGTACTTACTATTTGGTATTAGGGTACTTAGTTACTATAAGAATAAGTAATGCATATTGAGAAGAAAATGGTGTTAACTATTGATGAAGTATGAGTCGATCAAATTTACTGGCCATTCGGCAAAATATTTGATTCTGGTCGTACAATATTTATACGTAGGCACCTCATGGAATTAACAAAAGCCTTCGCTTTTGGGCACCATATTATACATGACATGGAGGTGCTTTAAGGAAATAAAAAACCCTCACTAATTGTGGGTACTACTTTGCATGTTGGCTCGTACAACTACAATCAAATAATTTATTGGTCGTTGGGTGATTAACGAAATTCAGACTCTAAAGATTATAGTTTTAAATTTTCAAAGATCACTAGACAGGTAGTACTTATATATGGTAAAATATATAATTGTCATTGACATGGAAGTTTTAACCTTTTTTAAATTAAGGAAGAAGTTAAGTCACCCTTCAGCTCGGGCTCATATAACTTCAAGAGCATGGCTATCAGCCCCAGCGGAGCTGAATTAGCTTGGCTTGACTCGACTATATCAGTAATTTCCAACTTTATTAATGTAGGGGGGGGGTGAATTTTGAAAGATGATTTAACTTCAGGTTTCGAATCATGCATGCACAAGTAAAATATTTTCTTTAGTTGTGTGTACGAGTGAATTGGTTTTACGAATTAACTGATACATATAGAAGCCATACATGTTGATTATTTTGCACGTACGTAAATATATGCCTGAATCCCCACAATGGAATTATTAGGATTATGTGGCCGTTGATACCGATAAAAGCAGTTCTCATGCAGGGTCAAAACGCAGTCGCTCCAGCACTAATCTTACAACGTTCAAGGTACGTATAATTGAATGAACATTGAATACATTAAAATATTACGTGGCAAACAATGAGAGAATGAACGTTGAATACACGATGATCACTCTATATTCTGCTACTTGTGATTATAAATTCTTTCCTCTTTCATACATGTATATATAGGTAAGAAAGGAGAAGCTTGGAAACAAAATAAACGGTCTCCAACAGCTGGTTTCGCCGTTTGGGAAGGTAAGTTAATTTGATGCGGTTCCTAATTATATAATCTAGCTCAGCATTTCAAATGGTGTCTCCTTGCTTAATATATTCTGAATTGTGAGTCTAGCAGCCATTAACAGCTAGTTAGTAAAATATGGTACGCGCTAACTACTACTTAACACTACTGAAAATTGTTTCGTTTCAGACGGACACTGCCTCGGTGCTGCATGATACAATCGAATACATCAAGTATCTACATGATCAAGTTGCTGTGAGTAAAATTATAATCATGCATGGTTCGAGTAAATATATCATTCTCAGGCATGCATGAATGTCATTATTTGTAAGAATTGTTTGGAAACAATTGCTTCAGTTTCTCTTCCTTAATTCTCAAATCAATGAATGATAAATACTACAAGAGCATTAAAATACTACTGATTCAATAACATGCATGCACGGACGGACGTAGTATTTGCCATTTGGACTATCGATTTATCTATGAATGAGCACATTGATCGACTTGTTTAATTTGTTGCATGCTGAAGGTGCTAAGTGATCCCTACAAGAAGCACGTAAGTGGCAACATTCTTCATGGCATGCTTGATTGCATATTATAAGCTCGTGTGATCACTAAATCTCATGCAAATGTTAGACGTCCTTAGCTAATATGAATTATCATGAAAGTGGCCCATTTATAATATTTTTTGGACTTGTACAGAGCCATGCAAGGTTTGATGGAAGAGCTCATGGTCATGTTAATAGAGTCGAAGCTTCAGGACAAGATTATTTGAAGACCAGAGGCTTATGTCTGGTGCCAATTTCTGCCACCCCGGACATTGCCAAGGATAACCCTTCAGAATTTTGGGCAGCAACATTCGGAGGAAATTTCTGATAGCATAGATCAAAATGCTCCCCTTTCCGAGTACGATATCTGAAAGCTAGCCAAGACTTTTTTCCCTGAAAAAAGAATAGCATAAAAGGCCATTTTATAAATTCGAATAAGCGTCAACTGTGAGGTTTGAATGTCCTATTTTCTAAGAAAAAATTTAATTATAACTCCCAATTAAGTACTCCATATTGAGGTGTGCAGCTGCTGCAGTTTTGAGATTTCGATTTCAACATATACATTTCATAATCATGCATGGTACTTATTGATTTTTTATTATTCTAAACGCGCTATAAGCTGTCAAAGCAAATCGATCAGATTCCTCCAGTTTTATTTGAGCATAATTGCTCGGTCGTGATGTAACTCTGCAAAGACAGGGTGGGTTTGCTTAATCAAGAGAACCATTATACATGGTGTAAAAACTATTATAAAATTGTTTAATAAGCTGCTTAAGAGTTTCTTGCAAGTTTGAAAGGCTATTAATTAAGCTCTCTTATTTAGTTGACAAGTATGAGGTGTAATTAAATAATATTGTGGACGTTAATCCGGCCTCCTAATTAAGTAATTAGCAATTCCTAGCCTCTCTTTTCTTCTCCTTGGCCGGATTCACATTACAACTGCATTGTATTGTCAAAATATTTGCATTATTGAGGGTTCCATTAACATAATTGTAATGCTTGGAAACGTTAAAGAAAATGGAAATTACTAGTTAAAATACATATGTAAATAATATGGACACAAGCGGGGATAGCTCAGTTGGGAGAGCGTCAGACTGAAGATCTGAAGGTCGCGTGTTCGATCCACGCTCACCGCATTAATTTTTTTTATATAATTTTTTCTTGATGACGGCCAAGGTAGGTTGCAGTTTTTTCATGATTTTGTTACGTTCAGTAATTTGCTGCGATTTAGTTGCAAGCTTTTTCTGTAGTTGAATAAAATGTATAATGATAAGTAACTGGCCTCCAATACATTTTTTTTTTTTTGCTATTGGACTCACGGTGTACAGCGAGGACGAAGGGCTCTATATGGCCGTTCATGCGAGAGACAGTACATCTTTATTTTTTTCACTTACTTTATTTACCCTTTATGAAATATAATATGGAAATATTATACTGCTCATCAATTTATTGCTTAAGTAAATATTTTAGCTTATGGCACACAATTCATGCTGCATCATCCTAATCAAAACCTTTGAAGCCTTTGATACCATGAAATCGTTGCTAAAATCTAAACATTCATCTCCACGATTGCAACAGTACATTTCCAAGACCACATAAAAAGCAATCGTGTCTGAAAAAGTACAAGTTCAATTCTCATGCTTTAGGAAATGATGACAGCAGTCTGCAGCTATTCTCTCTCCAAAAAGGACCCATCTCTCGTTGGCTGAAGCACTGTGTATGTTGTCACCTGTAGCGCTACAAATCGGTTACAAGGAAGCCTTCTGGCAAGGTCACCTATACAACACAGTTAACATTGTGAGGTAGAAGAACCAAAATAAAATCAAACAATAAAAACTATAAAGCAACGGAAAAGAGAGATGGAAAGCCTCCCAATACGAATGAAAAGATGCACGAGCGAAGTCTCTTATTCACCTTCTCGCCCATTTTAAATGGCGGCAAACCTCGAAACGGACACCCAGCACAACGAAATGCATCACCAAGACCACACTGCCTGACACAATAACAGCAATCACACGCCAGAAACAAGCACACGATAAAAGAAAACAAGCCCTGAATCGTCAATCTGAACTGCATACACTGCCACATGATGACTGAGGGTTAGTTAGCTGCTCCTGGGTGAGGCTAACTTTTGAAGCTTTCTCCTCTGCCTCTGCACGACCACAAGTGCAATTCTTGCAAGCTTTCCTAGTGCTTCCAACCTCGCAGTCGCCCACTTCACAAATGAAATGATAACTTAAATATAGTTAACATTATACTTGCCACACAACAGTTAACCTGTATGTAGATAACTTCTCACAAACCAATTGGCATTTGCGGCTTCTTGTAATCTTCCTCTGTCAGAAGAGTATCCTCATCAATCAAATCTGAATCATCTTCGATCACAAAAGCAGGCAAAACCTTGTTACCCTTTTTGATAGAAAATGAAGAACCCATCGTCCATGTAGGTTTCTTAGACTTTATCTGTGTTAAACCCCACATATTGTGTAAGATATGTCAATGGTCATGATCAAACAAAGTGGGAGCCAAGCAAATGACTAACCGTGATAGCATGAGAGTTTTCCGTGACAATGAGTGGCTTCACTTGAAGAGTCTGTGGTTCTGAAAATCCAGCCATAAGTAATTTACGTTCAATCACAGATTTAGTCTGCAGCAATAATTCAACAATTAGTTCTTCAAACGAACTTGCAAACTAATCAAGTTAGATGATAAAGATAAAAAATCTTGGGCAAAAATTTCATAAGTACATTTTCCAAGCTCTCATTCACAGGGAAAAACATCTGCAGTAGAATCATCCCGCCAGGTTTCAACAATCTCATGCACTCCTGAAGCCACTCCTCACCATGAGAAGCAGATTGTTTCATTATCAATATAACGGCACTCAACATGGGTTCAACTGGCAACTTTTCTGGTACAAATGTAACCAAAAAAAGAAAAAGAAAAACAAATATTAATAGAAAGAAACAAAGAAAAGGCACCCCTTAAAATGAGAGGTAGGTGAACTTACTTGAATTCGAAACTTGTGTCATAATAAGAGTGTCATTCAGATCAATTGCTTCATTTCTAAACCCTATAAGTGTATCACAAATCGAATTGATTGAATCAAGAGAAACCACCGCCTGATCCGTTAGAACCAAAACAGTTCCCTTCGACAGAGAAGCATCCTGTGATAGACAACATCAGCAACAGTTCCTTTCCAAATACATGTTCACAAAATATTAGTCGATCTTGCTAATTAACCTTAGAGTAAAACGAAAAATGGATGGAAGGTTAATTAGAGATTAAACCAACACATTGCCGCCATCATTTAAAAATAAAAGCCATAAATTTCAATATCTCATAAATGTACCACATAAGCAATTCTTCTTTTCATACTATTATTCAATAGATAAGGCATAATAAGATATAAATTTGAGAGTGTCAGAAAATAAATTCGCCCGATCAACGACTCTTCCCTTCGCAAGAATTTGAACGATTTGGCAGTAAAATCTCGATCGTTAATGAAAATCAAAGACATCAAGCTTTTTCCCAGGTTCACTCAACATCGAATGAAAAAGAAGCCGCATCGTAGGAATCAAAAGAGAGGTAATCGCATCCCACATTCACAACAACTGCACATCCCCACGCGCACAAAAATTGAAAAAAAGAAACAATATACAGACAAAAAAGAAAGAAAGGAAAAAAAATCACCTTAAAGTGGGTAGAAACATACCATGGTAAAGAGGATCGGCGATCAGATCGAAAAACAAGAACCCAAGATTGGCTTGCAAAGAGTTGAAGATGGGAGCGAAAAGTGGAGAAAGACGGCGTCGTCGTCGTCGTCGTCGTCGGCGGCGGTCAATAACAGGAAAAGATGAAAGAGAGGAGAGTCGGCAAGATGGAAACGGTGGCCGCCGACCAAATACTAAAACCCCTCGTCGGGGACGGAGGTCGGTGGACAAGGAGATGGTCCGTCCGGACACGGATTCCTCGTTTTAGTTTGTTTGTCTAGGAAACGAACCGAAGCGAAGCTGTTAGGGAGATCGGCATGGATGGAGCTGTCGACCATCTCTTCGTCGGGCAGCTGAGCCGTTCCGTGGGCGACCCGTCGAGCGAGCGCCTGTCACTTGTCCGTGGCAAGAATGGGCCAACGAAGGGAGAGGGGAAAAGCTTAAGGGGGGGTGGATTGGGCGAAAGAGTATTATTATTTGGGTTCCATAGCTTTTGTTCCGGTTTCATTGATTTCAAATAATAACAATAATGATAATATGGAAATATAGGTTTTAATATTTTCTATCATAAATAATAAAAAAATTAAATTTATATTATATATTACCGGATCCCAAATTTTCATATATTTTTGGCATATTTTACTAGTAATATTTATTTTATTGACGTAAATACCTTTAATATAATTTCAATTTTTTAAGCATATTTTTCTTATATTTTATGTGATGAATAATATTTTATTTTTTTAAAAAATTCATTTGTAATTAAAATATATTAGATAAAACTAAAGTTTTAATTTCTAATAAAACATGTCAATTTCAAATTCAAATATCAAACACCTAAACCTATTTTTTTATTTTTGATGGTCCAAAATTCAATAATTTTTTTTTACTTTTTAGCTCATCAATAATATAATTTACAACCTATTTATCATTTATTAATCATTTTTTTTATTTTTATATGTGAAGTTAGTAAAAATTATAACTTTTATCCATTATCTACTTTTGTATTAACAAAAATAAATTTTATGGATATTTTTATCATTAGATAAAAAATAATAAAATTTGGTCATGATTGATATAATTTTTTTAAAATAATTATATCTAATATAATTTTATTAAGCTTATCTATTTTTTAATAAAAACTTTAAAATCTAGGTATTTATGATATTTTTCCTAATAATATATCCATTGAGCCATCTTGACCGTGGAGAATAAGCTTGTGCCAACAAGCAAGTAATGGAAAGCCAAGAATATTCGGTAGTTTGGTTGGGTCAGTTTAGAACTATCCGATTGTTCTCCCCTACTTGAGGGTGCCCCTAGCGAAATATTTACGGGGATAATCTCATCTCGATTATCCGATTATAATGAATGGTTTAGATTAACTAAACTATATTTCTCTTCACATAAGGCATTAATTATATATATAGTTAGTTAGTCGGCAGCTTATAGCATTAATTATCACTAAATTGACCTCATGATATAAAATATCGATCTCAAAATCGATCTTATATATATATATATATATATATATATATATATATAATGTTCTCCAATAAATTCAAATCAAAACAATTTGCTGGCATGAAGGATTGGCACCTCGAACTATAAATATATACACCCTCTTTTTTATAAAGAGTAATAAATTATAGATTTAAGTATTATTTTTTATTTATTAATCTTCAAATAAGAATTTTTATTGTCTTATATTATTAAATTATAAATAGAATCTTATCTAATAATAAATAATATATAAAAATTAATTCAGATAAAACTATGTTTAATCTAAATTTATTATTTTTAAATAAATTAAGTATAAAACTTGCATGTATACTACATTTAAAGGTTCTAATGAAATAAATAAGCCAAAATCTTTTGCACATGCCGTAGGAAGAAACAATTAATTAATATAATAATAATAATAAAATCACTGTTTTGAAATGACAATTTTTTTTGAAGGTTGCATTATTGAGGGGCAGATTATTGAAGGCTTACAGCCTACGAGCCAAAGGAAATCACCCAATCATATATGAAACATACGGAAGAAACATAAATGACATGAAAATTTTATGTCGTCAACTTACTAAAATTAATATATATATTATAATTTATTTTAAAAAAATATATATCAAATATAATTATTTTTAATAAAATTAATTTATTTAAAAATTTTATGTCATTTACATTAATTTCATTCCAACGAAACGAAAGACACTCTAAGAACGTTGCTTGTAGTCATTAGCACCATATCTTCATGAATGCGAAAGTAGAATGATCGACCAAATTATTATACAAAAAAATCACGTGGATTAAAAACTAAAAACCACATAAGCAACAAGCTTAATGAGAGTGGAAGACAACTCATTTGATTCCAAAGTTGGTTCTTCACATCCAATCCCCCACCACATAAAAGAACATTTGAGCACGGATTGAAATGCTCCATAAATTGAATATTTCTTGCTATTTGATGTGTAAATTATAATGCAAGTACATGCGCTAAATCAAGTCATAAAAGTGATAAGAAAGTATCGTCTCACAAGGAATTAGTAGTAGAAATTTTCAATTACCAAAACTATTTTAATTAATTATACTTAAATGAAAGCAAATTCAAAGAGTGATTTAATTATAAATTAAAGCTAAACTAATCTAAAATGTAATATTTAAATTAAATATTAACTTCCAGACGACAAACTTAGGATTTTTAATTTTACCTACTGCTATATATGATTAAAGTTATAACTTCTAACTATGAATTGCATATTTAGATCATTAACCATGTGAATTAATTATTTATGACATCTCTTGATTCACTATAAACTTATCACTCGCACCCAACCCTCATATCTCTATGAAATTATGTATACGAGCTGAGCTTATATTTTTATAAATTATGTATATAAAATGATAAATTATGTATATAAAATGATACTTTAAGTTCTGCCCTTAACAATTACCCAAGACATATGAGTATATCTCTATCTCACATGTGTTGGGTCCAATGGGCTTCCAAATGAGACTTGTAATAAGTGTCATGTGCCTCTTTTAATCCAAAATCTAACTTAAGGAATAAGGTTTTCCCATTAGCCTATATACAAGTCACCAGTTACCTCCATATATAATGTGGGATAAACCCAACAATTCTCCCCCTCACACATATGTCAATCGAATCATCTCCCCCTCACCACATGGAAGGCCCACATATTATTGTAAAGTTCCAGAAGACTTCAATTTAGGCTAGCCCACCCGAATGTTATAGTGAAGTTCCAGGAGACTCCAATTCGGGCTAGCCCACCCAAATCATCTCCCTCACTATATAGTAAAGTTTCAAGAGACTCCAAATTGGGCTGGCCCGAGGCAACACTAAGCCAACCTGACTCTAATACCGTTGTTGGGTCCAATGGGCTTCCAAATAGGACTTGCAATAAGTTTCATGGGTTCTCTTAATCAAAAAGCTAGCTTAAGGAATAAGGCTTTCCCATTAGCCTATATACAAGTCATCAGTCACCTCTATACATGACGTGAGATAAACCCAAAATACTTGTTGGAATTAACTAAATAAATCAAATACAAATCCACTATTTCAACACATAAGGATGAGAAGTACCAAACAAATAGGGAGATCACACAAGACAATTTTACGTGGGAAAGCCCAAATTTGGGAAAAAAACCACAGGGCAAACGGCCAAATCAAATTCACTATATCACAAGTTTGATACAAAATAGATCTAGAGGAGAACAAACTTCTCAATATCAATTTACTGTATTTTTTGCAAAATTAGTATTGACAAAGAAAAAAATAAAGAATTACGAATTACAAATAAGAACTTGGTGAAGTTACCATTGATGATTGCAAACCAATTTCAATAATGCATTCACATTTATTCAATTCACACAATTTTCTTTCTCTCTTTACAGTTGAAGTTTTTCTCCAAAACCCAAAAACCAAAAACCAAAGAAGAAAAGCGTCGTACATTGCTTTTATTCCTTTTAGCTAACCAAATCTGGAAAATCTTAGTTTTTGCCCAAAATAGGGTTACAATTTCATGTATTTACGGAGGAGGGACAACCCAACAAACCTCCCCTTCCCGACTCCATGAAACACCTCTAGCCAGGATGAGAAGCTCCATTCATGCCTACTCTATTCCTACAATAAACATATTTCTCCTTTGACACAACTTTAGTTATCATGTATGAAACATTTCTTTCAGTATAAATTTTTGTTAGTTCAAGAGATTTACTTTCCAACGCATCTATTATCTAATGATATCTCACATCAATGTATTTGCTCCTTAAATGAAAACTTGAATTCTTACTCAGGTGAATTGCACTTAGCTATCACAGTGTATAATGTATCTCTCCTATTTAATGTCATTTTCATTCAAAAATTTCTTCGTCCATAGCATCTCCTTACAAGCTTCGGTAGCAACAATAAATTCTACTTCAGTTGTAGATAATGCAACACATTTTTACAACCTAGACTGTCAAGACACAACCCCATTAGCAAAATTAATAACAAACTCAGACGTTGACCTTCTTGTCTCCAAGTCACCTGCCATGTCTGCATCGGTGTAGCCAACCAACAAAGGTTTATCACTTCCAAAACACAAACACATTTTGGACGTACCTCTCAAGTACCTCATTATCTATTTAACTGTTTGTCAATGTTCTTTACTCAAATTTGCTAAATGTCTACTAACCATTCCAACTGCATATGTTATATCCAACAAACCATAGTATATATCAAACTACCAACCGCAAAAACATAAGGAACATTTGCCATTTCCTTCATCTTTGTTTCACTTAAGTCACTTTTTTTCAACTTGAAGGGACCCCCAAGTGGAACTCCAAATGGCTTTTGCATCTTTCATGTTGAATTTTTCAAGTACCTTTTTCTGTGTACTTTTGTTGTGACACTCAAAGCTTTCTAGCTCCCCAGTCACGCCGAATAGACATCCCCAAGATTTGCTTTGCCGGTCCCAAATCCTTCATTGCAAAGGATTTGTTCAAGTTCTTCTTTAAACTTGCAATCTTAGCTTCATCATGTCTTACAATCAACATGTCATCCACATAAAATAACAGAATAACAAAGTGATCAAAAACAGATTTCTTGTACCCATTCTTTTCTATAAAAGAATCAAACTTTGTACCATTGTCTAGGAGCTTGCTTCAAACCATACAAACTCTTTTTCAGTCTGCATACTATCTATTCCTTTCCTCTGACTTCAAAACCCTTTGGTTGCTCCATGTATATTGTCTCCTCAAGATCACCACGAAGAAAGGTCGTGTTCACCTCTAACTGTTCAACTTCCAAATCCAAACATGCAATCAAAGCCAGAACAATTCTAATAGAAGACATTTTAACAACAGGAGAAAAAATTTCATCGAAATCAATACCTTTCTTATGTCCGAAGCCCTTCACCACCAACCTTGCCTTGTACCTTGGTTGTGTGTTATTTTCTTTATATTTGATCCTGTAGACCCATTTTTTCCTCAATACTCTCTTCCCCTTAGGAAGATCCACCAACTCATAGGTGTGATTATCATTCAAAGATTTCATCTTATCTTGCATTGCCTTCAACCACTTCTCCTTTTCTACATGAGCTTTGACCTCACTAAAATTTTTTGAATCTCCAAATTCAGTAATTGTCACATATTTTGATGATATATCTTGTTGATGGAACTGGTTCACGAGCTGATCTCCTCACATTAGTTGGCTACCCTTGATTAGAATCTCCATGTTCCTGTCCAATATCATTAACAAACTCATTAGAAATATCATTAGACACCACATCCTCACCCTCATCATCACTCGGTGGGGAAATAATTGTGTCATCCTGAGCCACTGAGTTTGAACAATCTTTTATCTTTTCCAAGCTTTCTTGAGATTTAGTTTGATGAACTTCTTCCTTGCCAAAGTCCTCAACTGTTTGATCCTCCCTAAAAACTATAACTCTGTTTCGAATCAGTTTTCTATTCTTAGGATCCCAAAGTTTATATCCAAACTTATCATCACCATATCCCAGAGAAATACATTCGACGGCTCTAGAGTCAAGCTTCGCCCTTTGCTCCTTGGGCACATGCGCAAAGGCTTTATAACCAAAGACTCTCACATGAGAATAACTGATTTTTTGTCACTCCAAACCCTTTTTTGTATGTTACTGTCCAGGGTATGTGCAGGATATCTGTTGATCAAATAACAAGTTGTACTCATGGCCTCACCCCCATAAGCTTTTAGGCAACTTAGCTGAAGACAACATACTCCTAACCCTCTCAAAGATGGTCATGTTCATCCTTTCAGCTACTCCACTATGTTGAGGAGTATAAAGAGCTGTTTTCTCATGCCTAATCTCATGTTTGCTACAATATTCATCAAACTCAACAGAACAATATTCACCACCATTATCACTTCTAAGGCATTTCAAAGGCTTACCTGTTTCTTTTTCAATAAATACATAAAAATTCGTAAAGATACCAAAAACATCACTTTTATTTTTCATGTCATAAGCCCACACCTTCCTAAAAAGTGACAAAATAAATAGAACCACCAAGAGATTTTACTTCCATAGGCCCACACACATCAGAGTGTACCAACTCAAGAACTTCTAACTTCCTTGTACTTGTGCTTGCAAAGGATGTCCTACATTGTTTCCCGACCAACCAATGGTCACAAGGACTAATTGTGATGTCCTTAACCTTGGGAAAGAGATTTAGCTTCTTCAATGTTTGTAGTCCCTTCTCGCTCATGTGTCCCAATCGATGGTGACACAAATCAGTAGTGGAATCAAATGAGGAGATATTAACCTCCTCTCAAACTAAACTCATTTCAGTCTTGTGCAAACTGCAACACTTCTTCCCTTTAGCAACAACAAGAGAACCTTTCACAAGTTTTCATACACCTTGTGCAAATTGTGAACCAAATCCTTCATTATCAAGCACTCTAGTTGACAACAAATTCATCCTCAAATCTGGAATATGTCTAACATTTTTAAGTACCAATTTGTAACCCGTGTTCGCTACTATATACACATCTCTAAGTCCCACAATTTTGGAAGTATCACTATTTCCCATCTTCACTATACATAAATATGAAGATTCATAGATAGTAAAAAACTTTCCACTTGGAGTTGCATGGAACAATGCTCTTGAGTCAACTACCGACCTAGCATCACAATTAGTCATTAAACAATCATTACCACAATCAGAAAGAATCACCATGTCATCATGCACAACATTAGAATTCATTTCTCCTTGATCCTTGTTATCTTTATTTTTCAAATCTTTCTTAGAGCTTCCAACAATCCTTCTTCATATGACCTGTCTTGTCACAATAATAACACTTCAAGTGCTTCCTAGATTTAGATCTTCCTCGACTCTTGTCCCTTCTATCTGTGTCTCTATTTCTCGATCTACCTCTTGCCTCTTCTGACACTAATGCATGAGACCTAGAAGTTGGTACAGATTTTCTTCTCACCTCATTCAGTAAACTGCTTGTTATCATATCCATTTTGAGTTTTCCATTCGGAGCAGCATTGCTCAAAGATATCACCAATGTTTCCCAACTCTCTGGCAAAGTGTTGAGGAGCAAGATAGCTTGTCATTCCTCATCTAGAGTCATCTTCATCCTGGCAAGTTGAGTAATAATACTCTTCATCTCATTGAGATGCTCACTTATGTCAATTCCATCCTTATACCTTAAATTCACCAGGTTCTTTATCAAAAGGGTCTTGTTGCCAGCAGTATTCCTCTCATAAACTTCTTGCAGTTTATCCCATATTACTTTTGAGGACGTCAATTCAGAAACATGATGATACACAACTTCATCTACCCATTGTCTCAAATAGGTCATAGCCTTCCTATCCAACTTATTCCAGTCATTTTTAGTCACCTCTGCCGATTTCTGACCAGTGATAGGTTCATACAAATCTTTAGAATATAATTCCTAGATTCTGATTAGTCTCAGCACGGATCTCAGGGTCTCTCAAAACAATCAATGAGGAAAGGAAGGGTTGTATGGTTATATATTACCAAAAAGTTTTTTTGCATTCCAATAATTCGATTGAGCTCTTAACACACGGTCCAAGGGATTATATAATAACTTCTTTGGGTTTGGAAAGCAGAAGTAAACCTCGCAAATTTTTCATGCTTGAACCACGATATTACTCGGTGCCTTATGAGATATCATCTTAACATACTTCACATCATCCATCTTGTTGAAATATAAATCACAAACACACTAATTAGGCTCTTAGTAATTTCGTCGAACACCTAGTGGGCAAAAAATATCAACAACCAAACTTGCAAACCTCTGGCTCTGATACCACTTATTGGGATTAACTAAATAAACTAAATACAAATCCCCTATTTCAATACATAAAGATGAGAAGTACCAAACAAATAGAGAGATCACACAAGACAATTTTACATGGGAAACCCCAAATTTGGGAAAAAACCACAGGGCAAATGGCAAAATCAAATTTATTATATCACAAATTTGATACATAATAGATCCAGAGGAGAATAAACTCCCCAATACCAATTTACTATACTTTCTATAAAATTGGTATTGACCAAGAAAGAAAATAAAGAATTACGAATTACAAATAAGATTTTGGCGAAGTTACCATTGACGATTGCAAGTCAATCTCAATAAAACATTCACCTTTATTCAATCCACATAAATTTTTTTCTCCCTTTGCAGCAGCAGTTTTTCTCCAAAACCCAAAAACCAAAAACCAAAGAAGAAAATCGTCGTATGTTGCTTTTATTCCTTTCAGCTAACCAAATCTGGAAAATTTTAGTTTTTGCCCAAAATAGGGTTGCAATTTCATGTATTTATGGAGGAGGGACAACCCAACAACATGTAAATCACCTAAAATAGATGTTCGTCCAAAATTTTCACCGCACCCCTCGGCTCAATCATGACGGTTAACCCAGCCAGTCGTGGTTGAACCCGTGGTTATGCCTAACTTAATAGAAATGAGATACGTAAGATTTATTCGGAAGGAGGAAAGGGGTCCACGAGATTGAAGAAGACGAAGCTGCCATTGAAGAAGACGAAGTTGCCATTGAAGAAGACGAAGCTGCCATTGAAGAAGACGAAGCTGCCATTGAAGAAGACGAAGCTGCCATTGAAGAAGATGAAGCTGCCATTGAAGAAGACGAAGCTGCCATTGAAGAAGACGAAGCTACCATTGAAGAAGACGAAGCTGCCATTGAAGAAGACGAAGTTGCCATTGAAGAAGACGAAGCTGCCATTGAAGAAGACGAAGCTGCCATTGAAGAAGACGAAGTTGTTGCTACTTGCTATAAAAGAGGACGCCTGTTGCTGCTACAAAGGGGGAGAAAAACAAAATCAGATCAAAAGTGATCAAGTGTGGGTGAGTGCCTCCCTGCGTGGAGATGTGAGGTAGTGTCGGGTAAGGGGGATTGCCGGTGTGTGGCTGCAACCAGCCTTGGTCGGGGCCAAGTGCTGGGCACACCCGGTAAGCTGTCGGTGCAGCGTTGTCCACCTGTGACCGAACCATCCAGTTCTATTCCAGCAGCCTCGAGCCTGCGTGCCGAGTGCTGGGGAAGTCCTGTCGAGTGTGTGTGTCGAAATGGCCATCCCACCGAGTGCATAAGAATTGTCTAAGTGTTATTGGATACTTGTGACTCTTTAGTCTCATCCCGCTGTCTCTTTGCGCGGCAAGGGCGCCTCGGTCCCACCGAACCCTTCCAACCCGACGCGGGAACACTCTAACCCGCACCAGCGGACGAACCCGCGCCCGAACATAAATTGGCGACTCCACTGGGGACCGTCAAGAGGTAGCAGTGCGGTTTGAAGAGATAGTGTGGATAAAAGAAAATGGCGCCGGAAACAAGGAATGCGACACGCCAAAGGAACGCGCTAATGAAGATGACCCATCCACATCAACTCAAGGAAGGCAAAGAGAATTGGAAGTAAACATGGAAGCAAGCCAGCACATTGCGGGAAATGTGCGAGAAAGAATTCAACAGCTGGAAGCAGTGTTGAATGAAGGAAATGAAGGAGGAACTACTCCAAGTAGAAGCATGATGAGACGGGAAGAAAATAGCCAAAGTCCAAAAAGCAATGAGGAGATGAACCAAGCATCACAAGTCGGACAAATACTTTTGACGCAATCAAATCAGCTAAGTGGAGGACAAGTGCAAAATGAAGCAATTGAAGAGAGATTCCGCCGAAGTGAAGAGCGGATGCAACGGATTGAGGATATGATGCAACAAGTGCTCGCCCAAATGCAAAGGGCTAGTGCTGCAACCGGGAGCTCGTCGAAAAGAGAAGACGACCTTCCCACCCAATGTCCAACAATGGACCAACCCCTGGAGGCTAGAAAGATGTTTTCAACCTCCACAAACCCAATTGGATCAACCTCATTCCCAGCTACCGAAACAACTACTACTACATTGAGGGATCAAGCCAACATCCCTCATGAAATTAAAAATTTTTCTTTGATTTCAAGTACTGAGTCCATCCACCAAACATCTACTTCATTGTCCAAACCAAGTTGGATGAAAGACTATCCAACTATGCAACCAAGTCGGACCGAGCATAGTTTGCTTCCCCACTCAGCATGGTTTCCACAACCACCATACTACCAGCCAACATACCCGTATCGGTGGTATGACCCTGCATTCTCTCAACAACCACCTTCCATGGTGTTCTCACCATCAATTGCAACCACAATGCCCATCCCAGCAATGCCAACAAGTCAAATACCAACCATACCAGTAGCACCAATGTCAGATATTTATTATGAAGAATTGAAAGCTGAAATGGATGCACAAGCCGCACTTATAAGTGCATTGATTGGGAAGAAAGACAAAGAACCTAGTAAAGTTGTAAAGCGTCTTCGTCCTTTAGCCGATGAAGTTTACACGGAAATTTTGCCGGAAAAATACAAGCGCCCAACTTTTACGAAGTTCGATGGAGACGGCAATCCGGGAGATCATGTCACAATTTTTGAAATTGAGTGTGGAACAATTGTGGCAAATGAAAAATTAAAGTTACAACAATTCCCGGCATCACTTAGCGGTAATGCCTTGAGATGGTTCAATAACCGCCCCTCTGGATCAATCAATTCATGGGATGAATTTGTTGAGCAGTTTACAGAACACTTTCAATCCATGGAAATTCCAGTGACAATAGAACACTTAAGACAGTGTCGAAGGGAATCGGGTGAAGAATTTGCAACATATGTGAAAAGATTTAGAAGTCTGACATCTCAGATGAAAGAGACCCCTGACATTAAGGAGCTTGTGAAGATTTGTGCAATGAACGCCGGATCAGCTGCATGGTTCTTAAGTGGTGCACAATGCAACACTTTTGAACAATTGTTTGAAAGGATGTTGATTTTTGAAGAACTTGGAAGGGTTTCTGCTTCTCTGAAAAATGCTAAGGCATCAACCAATGCTGTCACTGAACTTGGAGAATCAAGTCGGGAAAAACAATTGGAAGGGCCAAGGAATAACAATGAAGATAGAAAGGCTGCGCCCCGACAACGGCGTGAATGGAGAAATATAGAAGATTACACCTTCAATGTTGGTGATACTGAGAGGTGGTTTGATGTTTTGGTCAGAGCAAAGGAAAAATCACTCCCTGGATACCGAAGAATCCACCTAAACCGGAAGATGAAAAGAAAGAGAATTTTTGCCGGTTTCATCAAATGCTTGGCCATCCAACGGTGATATGTCGAGATGTGATGGAAAAGATCCAAGAGTTGCTGGACAAAGGAGATATAAAGTATAAAGCTGCTAATGCTAATGTGATGACAGTAAGCCACTTATCCTTACCAATGAAGTCTCATAAAGGAAAAGAGAAACAAGGAGAGGAAATGGATGTCCCGATGGCTAATGTTGAAGACACAAAGGTGTCGCCTGCTTCCACTATAGAAGATAAAGGATGTTCTACACCTCTATCAATCCAAAAGTTTGAAGTCCAAGCTAATCAAGGAAAAAGACTTTTCGAAAAAGATGAGCTTGATAAAGAAAAGATGGAAGATCAGCTTGCTGTCAGAACAACTTCAACACAAAAGGAAGTCAAGTCAAAGATCTCAAAAACAAGACTTCGCTTGATGTGCAGCTTTGGCGGAAAGATAGTAATCCAGGGAAGGAAGCAACACTACTTTGGAGGAGACACACGACTGGTTGTACTGGAGCATGATTGTTCTTATTCAAGTCTTGTCGCCCAAATCAGGGGTACATGTTCTACCAGCATCCCTTTGGTGATTAAGTGTCAGCTACCCGGTGAAAGCTTCAATTACCTTATCACAATCGCCAATGATGAAGACTTGGTAAATATAATCAAAGAACAAGAGGAGTTCAACACAAGTCATGAATCAACATCTCGTCTCCACTTCTTCGTGTCACCAAAGATGTCAAGATCGCAATCCAACCAGACATGGGACAAGAAGTTGGGGGCTCCAATCAAAATCACTGCTGCTAGAAGGTTTAAAAGAGAAGCAGCCAACAACTCAACAAATAGTAGGAGGCATCATAAAAGATCAAGGTCACCTCCATACTATGGGCAGAAGAAGTTTGATGCCCTAAGGAAAAATCCACAAAAAGAAATTTGGATTTGGAGGCCACGAGTGTCGAGTGAGAGAGTCACTCCTCAAGATCAAAATGATGGTCAATGGCCACACTATAACCCACGAGGAGTCACCTTAGGCTAAATTATGAAAAAAAAAAGAATGAAAAATGAATAAAAATGTTTTGCCGATTCTTCTTTCTCAGATTGCGAAAAATCGGCAAGGGGGCTGATGTTCGTCCAAATTTTTCACCGCACCCCTCGGCTCAATCATGATGGTTAACCCAGCCAGTCGTGGTTGAACCCGTGGTTATGCCTAATTTAATAGAAATAAGATACGTGAGATTTATTCGGAAGGAGGGAAAGGGGTCCAGGAAGCTGGAGACGACGAAGCTGCCAAGGGGTGGAAGCCGGAACACCAGGAGCACCAAGTGGGATGAAGACAGAGCTGCTTGGCCATTGATAGAAGCCGGAAGCAGCTATCATTGAAGGACGAAGCTGTCATTGAGTGTTGAAGACGTAGCAGCATTGAAGCAGACGAAGTTGTCAGCTACTTCTATAAAGAGACGTTATTCTGTGTAGAGGGGAGAAAAACAAAATCAGATCAAAAGTGATCAAGTGTGGGTGAGTGCCTCCCTGCGTGGAGATGTGAGGTAGTGTCGGGTAAGGGGGATTGCCGGTGTGTGGCTGCAACCAGCCTTGGTCGGGGCCAAGTGCTGGGCACACCCGGTAAGCTGTCGGTGCAGCGTTGTCCACCTGTGACCGAACCATCCAGTTCTATTCCAGCAGCCTCGAGCCTGCGTGCCGAGTGCTGGGGAAGTCCTGTCGAGTGTGTGTGTCGAAATGGCCATCCCACCGAGTGCATAAGAATTGTCTAAGTGTTATTGGATACTTGTGACTCTTTAGTCTCATCCCGCTGTCTCTTTGCGCGGCAAGGGCGCCTCGGTCCCACCGAACCCTTCCAACCCGACGCGGGAACACTCTAACCCGCACCAGCGGACGAACCCGCGCCCGAACACATAGATAAACAAAGACTATTTTATGCAATGACAAATTTAATCTTTTTATTTCTAGACAAAATCAAATCTCTAAATCTAACAATATATGGTCAGTTTAATGATAGCATTAAGGAAAGAATAGAATAGATAATCTAACATCACAATCACATAAATAAAAATTACTAACCTTTATTAATCCATGCACTAGGTGTCATTGAAAATCCTAGAAAAGAATTTACTCCATAAAATATGCGATTAAACTCAAGAAATTTATATGTGATATGAGAGACATCATTTAATTATAAAGAAAAATAAATCAAAATAAAGGAAAACTCTTTTGAAGAAAGCATTTTCTACTTTTGTTCCAACTTTTTCATCATTCCTTCTCGTCTTTCATGCTGACCCTTCGCCGTCGAATGTTGTTCTCTTCTTTTTAAAACCCTAATCAAATTTATAAATGATCCACCCAAATATTACAAGTAGGGTCCACCAAGATTTCCAGAAATATAAAAAAATCAGGTTTTTCGCTGCCAGTGCTGGTGCGCTCAAAATACAGGCGCTCGAGCACTCAACTCTCGGCCATAACACTTTCTTAACAGAACGGTAAGCGCTTGAGCGATCTGCTCCAAACGCTCAAGCACTCACTATATTTTGTAAGTGATACTTTTGGGCCCAATTTTGCCCTGATTTGATTTTTTTATATTATTAATAATATCTAATAAACTTTTAAACAAATAAAATTAAAATAAAAATCACTCGGTTGATGCTTGTGTGTTAGTTAGCATAGGAACTGTCACGGTTGATGCTTGTGTGTTAGCATCGGTGGAGTACGATCCCACCGCAACGTGCACCGGCACTGCCGGCTAGTTCTGGTGGGACGACCGTTGATCCGGCTGAGCTCGCACAAGCGATAGCAGCTCAAGTGGGTGAAGAGAAGGCACTTAGTCTATGACTACTGTATGGATTTGCCTCGGTTGAATCAGATGCCTCCTGAATGCGTTGTATGAAATGTTTAGTTTTTTGAGCTGCTATTGTTAATTTATCAGTCTCTCTATCAACATGAGAATCAACCCTCCTTCACACTCATAAACAAAATCACTCATTAATCGGCATTCTTACTGTACATCACATCAATGTTGATCGATATACACTTGCTGAAACATGAAGTAGGCACACTAGCTATACGCACTGCTACTTCAGATGTTTTTACATTACTGATTGGAGCGCTATAGCCTATACAGCATTGACTCCAGTAGGCAGTGTCTGCTGGCCATGGCAAGAATTCATCTTAGTGCAATCTCCAGCACTTTCAGATGAGTCATCTTTCGGTTCGTCTCCGCAGACAAATAGAACCCAAAAGGTCAAACCAGTGCTAAGCAAAGCCATCGCCCACACAGACCACGCAAACCCGGGGGAGAGGATGACCGACACCCTGTATCCGGCCAGCCATACCAGGGTCGTCGAAAGGATCCAGATGGGCACCTTAAGCCTTCTCCGGGAAGGCGATTCTGGTGGCATCTGAACGGCAATGTAGACGAAAAGGAAGAACAACATAATAAGTAAGTAAACAGAGACTACAAATGCTAGCGTCCAGGGATGCCTTCGAACTCTAATCACGGCAAAGATCGTATTTACAGTGAGGAAGACAAAGCTGAGAATGATTGGAAGTAAGGGAAAAGTGTGACAAAAACTTGCGGCACTTGCGGCCTCTACGTCTGCTTTTGCATCCATGGCCAAGATATAACTCAAAGAAAACAAGAATTTGTGAAAGAAAGAAGTTTTTAGCTATTGAATGTAAGCTGTAACGCACTATAAACTCAGAAATATCTTATCTACGCAGCGGCCCGAAAATGCGGATCTCATTCAAGAACGTGAGGATGTCGTCACAGTTTAGAATGCTCCAAGTTCTTGGATGTGCAAAATGGAGCAGCCAGCTATATATTGAGGCCATCTGATCTTCAGATTATTAATAACAGCTTCTTCCAGGCAGTTTAAAAGAAATTTCGTTGATCTGGGGAAGAGGAACAACAGAAGTAGCAAGGAAATGACGTAAGAACAAAAATTTGTAACTTTTGTCAAAAGAAATAAACAGGTCAAGAAGCATAAAGAAGTTTCTTCGAACTTCGAGCAAAAAGATGAACATTCTCTTGACTTAGCCTTCACGTTCGGTGGCCTCCATAATACAACGCCGGAAATTACTTTGAACGACAACCACTTCCCAATGAAATCATCGCAACTGCTTTAATTTCTTCACACTCATTAAATTACCCTGACACGAGTACCATCATTCCATGCCTTGGACAAGAGGTTTCCAAGAATAGAGTGCGTAACACCCGTGGTAAAAATCCAGGAACCGGCCATCAAGAGCAAAAAGATAACTACAAAGGATCCAGATGGCAAAGAAGTCATCTCTGTATCAAAGCACCGCAAGTGCATCGATACTCCAGTTCATACAGGGCCCAACCCCAGCTCCAGTGTCCTCCATGCACTGAACCCATATTCCTGCGATTTTCTACGTATTTGGATGACGTTAATAATAGTTTTGGTGTTTCAAATAAATTTTTTTTCTATGTATAAATACAACCTCCCATGTATACTATTATACTACAGTATGCGCATGTATACTACTGTATAATCATTCATTCATACATTCTTTAGGGGTCATACTTCTTTGAAAAGACCATAAAAGTAAAAAGGAAATTACTATCGCTTGGAACATGGAGGGGCTTACTATTACATGTTAACCAATTATGCAAAATTAGCGTGACGTACGTATGGCGTGGAGTCTGGATAACTTGTGACCGATTTACACTTACAATCATTTGTGCACAATCAGTACATAGAACTATAAACTTCGTCCATATTAAGTGTAATGATATTAAACAAGTACGTAATTATGCCTGCCGTAAAGATAACAAATATGTTTCTGTTAAAAGGAAGTAATTGTCAGGGAAAATAAGGGAGAGAAAAGGCTAATTAATAGAAAAAATTCCCCTCCGACCTTCGTTAACAAATGGAGCCAGGTGATTGTCTCGACGTCAAAACGTATTTCCTACAGTTTAACGGAGTTCGATGACATGCGCCAGACTTCGTTTACCCAATTTCTTTGGAAGAAGAAATTAGGAAAACAAATCTGGCATAGAGCTCTATTAGCCGCCTTATTTACTAAAGAATATTGGTAATCTAATATAAGATCTTAAAGCCAATAACTCCCCAACTTCCCTGCATAAATGACAAGGTTCTCATGGTATTTGTCATACATAATAACAGCCAGATTAAATACCACCATTTACTAAACATGAAAGCTTTAAGACAAGGAAAATATATGGAAGACGAGATCTGACCATATTCCATCAGCAGCATCTTCTCCCACATGGTTGGTTGCAAGTCTGAACTTGGAACCACCACCTCCATCATGAAGATAACTCGTTAAATGACACTGCCTAAACTTCGGTTAGAAAAGATTCATCTATAACCCAGCAACAAATAATACATGGGATAAGTACTTATTTCCAGCATCAATTTAAAATCAATCCCCTTTGGCAAAAGAATTAGACAATGCGAATGTACAACTCCTTCCAAGATAAACACCATGGCGACCAATCTCAGAAACTAACTTATCTCCTGCCATAACTTCTATCCCTAGCCGGTGAGGCCTTCCTCACTTGCTCAGCAGTCGGTCTGTTTCGCAACTCTGGGCTCGGCTTCTCTTCCTTCCCGTCCAAGGACTTCAACTTTCTCAGCATGTCATCTGCATATTTACGCCAAAGGGATTCCCTCTCCTTCCTTGGCAACTTCGAGAACCTTGGATCCAACTTCAATTGCTCCTTAGCAACTGACCATGAGGTAAGTGCAGTCTTCCCATCATCCCTCACCTGGGTGGCAGTTTCTGCTGTCAACGCCTCTGATAGGAGGGACTTATAGTCAAGTGCAACGCGCTGAAAGCCACACAACAGCATCAATTAGTGAAGAACAGCAGTATGAGCTTTTCAGCACAAAAGTGTCATATTATAAAGGAATTTGATGATAGCTAGCATTGAAACAATCTAGGCTATGCTACAGTTTCATTTATTTTCTATTAAAAAAACAACAGGTGAAAAGGCTTCTCGGTTTATTTCTACACCTTGACAGAAATGAGAAACCAGCTGCAGCTAAAATAAAATTATCTTTTGCAAAAAAATTGCAATAAACTCCATTACATAGTAGCCACCAAATTACCTCGTTTAATAACTTAATATGTTCACGGAACAATTTTTCTAAGTCAGCTTTGTCCAGATCAGGATTTGTAGCACGACCAAGAGGGTCTTTTTCCAATTTTAGCTTGGACTCTGTCCAAGATGCCTAAGTTGGAAGAATCAAGAATTTAGTACAAAATGAAAGTAATTTACAAAATAATCAAATGCAAGCTAATAATTTCCTTGTGAACTTCAACAATAATAAATAACACCACCTGAGGGTCTTTAATTCTTTCCACTAATAGAGCTTGATAAGAAACTACTGCATCTTTTCTGCGGACTTTCCATCGTACCCTTTCCATTTCTTGTTCTTCCCTTTCTTTGCGTTTACGCATTTCCCGTTCTCGTTCTTTCAATTTTTCCTTCAGTACATAAAGACAAATACAGAAATCAGCCAAATGAACAATTTATTACAAAAAGTTCTTTTATAAGTTGCATTTCAGCGTTTAAGAAAGCAAATGAAGCTGTAAAGTGACAGACCTCCCCACATACCTTTTGGAATGCTAATGACATGAGTACAGCAATATAAACTTACATTCATCATATTTTTCTTTAACAATGGACTGTACCTGTTCATCGTTTTTCTCATTAGAAACACGTGCAGCATCTTCCATTGCCTTCAGTTCAGCTATAAACTCATTGAACAAATTCTCTCGATCCTCGTGCTTCACAGCTTTGTATCTTGGATCATCTCTTAAGCTATCCTTTATCTAAAATAATGAATCTTGAATGGATAAATATCCAATGATGGAAACCTTAGAATATTTAGTACCATACAAACTTACCCTGGACCAGCGGCTAGTAATTGTTGTATCTCCTTTCTCTCTAAGCATAAATTTGAATCCAGAAGCAGCAGCTGCTCGCATGGCTTGCATATTGCTTTCAACAGCCTTCTTCAGAAGGAGAACCCTGCGCAAAACTGATGATCTTAGTATCATAATAACTAGACAGCAAAAAAGAAGACACCTTTGCACAAACAATTTTTACTCGTACTTTTCATTTAGTAGTTGTCCTCGTTCTTTACGATCCAATGCCTGAAAGCGAGGATCTTTACCCCATTTTCTTTTAAATGACTCATAATCAGTTTTGTGATCTATATCCTGTCAAAAGCCATATAGAAAATCAAAGATAAAAGTGGTAGGTGCAGATATTATAGTGTTAACAGAATAAGCTAATCATCCTCACGAAATAAGTCCATCAAAGGTCATAGCAAAACCTGAGACGCATCTTCAAGTAATTCCTTGAAACCTTCCAAAGCAGCTTTTTGTGCTGCTCGCTTTTCCTTGCGTTCCTCTTCAGCGCGTGTTCGAACGTAGTGTTCAAATATTGCCCGTCGAGTACTGTAATCTGGGACAGCCTGCACAAAATATTCACATCATCATTATCAATTCAACTGGTTTTCCACTCGAATTAAAGAAAAACATTATAGACAAAAAACAATAGGCGTGAACTTCAACCATAGATAAGCCCCTCATCATCTAATATACACTGTCTTGCAACAAAAATCCTCATCCGCCTTCCATTAGCAGAACCAGCAAAGACGTACTCATGGAGAGATTGCATGTCAGTAAACCATATGTGTAAATTAGGAGATAACAAGCACAGATCCACATAACCACAGTTAGGTAACCTACAATAGAAATTAAATTCATACACTCTGCAACGAACAAAATGAAGTCGCTAACTACATCAAACGTTCCACTTTAAAAAACAACATTAACCCTTCTTTTTTCCTTTGGAAACCAAAATTCCTAGATTGGTTCTGCTCTTCTGAAGGACACAAGGGATTGGGAAGACTACAGACTAGAATGCAGAAACATCATTTCTGATTTGAGAACTCTCAAATTGTGATTAAAATACACTCAGTGTGAATGTTAAATCACAAAACCCCAAAACTATGTAAATAATTTCCATGAATCTTATCTTCATTTGATGCCACCCCAATTACTTTATCATTATAGCATTGTCAACCAGATCCCTCATCAAACCCAACATTCTTACCTCCACTACAGAATGTGATTATGAAACATAAGAAAGTAACCCTCCATTTCACCATTTCAACTGTCCAATTGCTAAATATTTTGCTCTTGTCTCAACCATAGATCCAAATATTGCAGGACAAACAAAAAAATACTTTCGCTATATGATGTTAATTTGCCAAGGTATTTAAATCAGTTAATAATGATAATAATGCAGTAATATAAAAAGCTAGCAACGGGTACACAGGTAATGTCTACGCAAATAAGCAAGCAGCTAACAAGAGGGTAATCAGGCTAACAGGAAAAGTGGACAGCACTATAGATCTTGAGGGATCACTTAAGCAATCGGATCTTAAAATGGGGAAAGAATAGATTGTGTCAACCAGATTGATGATGACACCGCTGTCGAGACTGAGCAGTCCCTTGGTGGAAGAAGCACAGCTTGGTCAAAGTCTGGAACTGCACTGGCAGGTCTTCCAAGGCCAACCTTGTAGATGGCTGTAACGGCAAATGGCAGCAATGGCAAGTATACCTCAAGCAGCGTTCGGAAGGGAAGAAGAAGACTCCCAAGCGCAAGCAGACCACACACCAATGTTGGAGGGCATTGGATCACGATTGATAACAATCAGCAGAGGCTGGCGATGAGAACAGCGACTTCCTGATGGTTGGGAGCGACCAACTGGGTGTCAAAGGTGTCAAAAGCAACACCAAGAGACGGCCAACAACAATGGTCATAAACTGTTTGCACCCGACGCAGAGAAAGGAACAAGTTGTGATGAGGCAATGGTTACGTGCAGTGAAATGAAAGGGAGAACCAGCTGGTGGGAGGGGAGAGGGAGGACAAGCGGCTCCTCACCAGAAAGGGGGACAACCGCCTCCTTACCGACATCAACTTTAGACAATGAGGTTTATGAAACTCACAAAATTTTATTGACTCAATAGTGTAGAAAAATACAATCCCTGGGTTTGTATTAAATAGATACAAATTTTCCCAAACAAACTGGAAATAGGTAAAAATCTTTTCCTAATATAATCACTAATCCTATATACAAATTGCCTAATTTATGAATTCCTAGCATAATAAGAAAATTCTTAATTAAGCCAAAGGTTTGAGTTCTTATATTTCCTTGCATAAACATGTGCAAAACGTGGAAGACTCCTAATACTGTCCACATCACCCAAAAGATACTAAAAGAGCCTTGTAGCAGTATCTATCCACTCTTTAGAGGGATAGTACACCAACAAGGGAAGATTATAAGCATACAAAATTGGTGCAGATTTTTTGATAAAAAAAAAGACAAAGTACACAAAGGCGGCCATTCATAACCACCCACCTATAATCCTCTGAATAGAATGCAAGACAATATCTGCTCTTGCCTTAGCATTAGACCCGATATTCTTAAAATAGTCATGTAGGAACATCATTCCGCTCACCAGATAAATAAAAGAATTAAATAGAAAGGTCAGACAAGGAAAAAGCATACACAAAAAAAAATTCTCCAGATACCTTAAAGCGTGGATCAAACACTATCTTTGGAAGTTCTTTATCCCATTTTGAGAATGGCGCCACTCCCCTTTCTATAAGCATATCCTAACAGATACAACCAAATAATTTAGACTTCAACTAATCTAAAAATCAAGTGAAGGATTGTCTTACAATTTACTGGTGATTTCTTCAATAAAAGAAATCTCAGCTTTTGAACTCTATATGTTTGCCAAGAAAACCATGGGAAAACAAAAAAGAAAGTTCCTACCTTGAATTGAATAATACATTCTTCTGTTGAGGGTCCACTGTTTATATCATCCGAGTCTGAGGATGAATCTGACATGTTATCATCTTTATTGCTGTCTTTTTGTTTTTCTTTACTATTTTCACTTTGTTGAGCTTTCTCTAACACCTCTCTTGATTTTGCATCATTTAATTCAGAAGAAACTACATTTGAAGGCTGTGAAAGAGGAGATGAAACAGAAGCCATTCCAGCATCCTGTAGCTTCTTTTTCACCAAATCCAAAGCAGATGATGACAGGGCCCCACCTACTGATCTACGAGATATGGAGTCACGACCACCAGTTACGACAGCAGGGGCACTCAAACTCACCGTAGTAGTTCCTTTGCTATTTAGTAAAGTAGAATCACTCACACTTGCATCAGTTTTGACCTCTCCATTATCCTGTTTCTGTCTGAACTCAACAACTTCGGCTGGAATTTGCCAGCTGCTAATCTGAAATATGAATGTGCATGAAACAAAACAGTTGCAGAAAACATATAAACAAAATAATGCTAAGGGAAATGATCAATATAATAAAAAATTACCAATTTTTAATACATTTAGCACAATGTAGATTTAAATATCCACTCCGGCTACTTTTTGCAGGCTTCAAATTACCAGGTGGGAAAAGAATAAAAAAGCAAAGCAAAAAACTCATATTCGAATATACTTTCCCTGTTCATGTCTGTTTTCATCAATAATTGTACATCCAGGAAAGCTCTAATGTGAGGATAAACAAAAGGTTCTGACTTCTAACAGCTTGAGCCAACAGGAAAGAGATAACAAAGAAAAAAATGTTAAAACATGAGTCAACAAGCATATTCACACATGCGGCTGCAAGTTCCAATACCCAAAGTTTCTTGCGGAACATAAGAGTATTCTTTTTTGACAAAGACAAGGAAAAAATAAAATTATAAAAAACAAAAAATAAAAAAAATGGCAATCACAATGAGCAGAAACAAGAAGACACTTCACCTTTGTCTTAGCATTGTAGTAATATTTCTTAGCATCACTTGTAGTGACTAAAGTCCAATCTGTACCAGCCAACTTTTCCCTGGAGAAAAAAAAATTACTGACGAGAAAATACATAACATTGACAACAAATATGATCCATGAACCATCCAGATTTATATTTGCAAAGAACTGGTTTTGTCATCATCAAATAAAATCAAATGATCGAAATATGATCTACCAACATGAATTAAACTTTTTCAAACGATAAAGTTATGCCAACAAGCATACCATGAAGCTGGCGCCGATTGGGTAGTAAAATTGTCTGGCTGCAAAAACAATTTTAAGTTGTATACAATTGTGAGATTATACATTAATAGATAACAAGTTAAGAAGATATAATACTAAGTAGGCATCTATAAAATACTGATGAAAAATGATAAATGAGAGTAATTGTAGTCATAGTGGACGAGTACCTCAGCCTTAAATCCTTCAGGCTTTTCATATGTTGACACTCCAGTTAAGGAGTTATAATAGTAAAAAATGCCAGCTTCAGTTTTGTGCGCAGTCCAGAAATTCATTGTATCCTTTTTCTGCACATTCTTGCTCTCAAGAGCTTCAAGTGGTTTATTCTGATCTGAAAATGTGAAAAACATCATTATTATTTAAATCACACAAAAAAAATTAGGCAAAGTCAAATGAGAACAATAGAACACTCTGAAGGTATTATTATACATATCACTACTAATTGGTATCAACTTAGCACTGAAATCTTTCTCACCTGAAACCGACACATTAGGAATAGCATAAGTTGTGTTTCCAAATGATGAAACATCAGTTGTTTGAGATTCTGGCGGAATTACAGCTGGCATAGGCAATGGATGCATGGCTGTAGGAAGAGGACCAGGAAGAACACCAGGATATGGCAAAAAAGTAGTGCGCTGAAAACCACCCATTTGAGGAGAATGTGACCACGGTGCCTGATGTTGTGGGGGCATAGTTGGCAGGGGATGGAATGGCGAGCCAAATTGAGAAGCAAAGGGCAGTATCTGAATGTTTTGCGATACCACAGGGGCAGTGGAGGATATAGTTATTGGAGCAGGGGGAGAGTGGATTAGTGATGGTCTATCCATGCCACCAGAGGAAAAGGGTGCATATGGTAATGCCTGTTGACCTTGCAGCACCTTGTTTTCTGATGTCAGCGGACAGCCCCCGGATATGAAGGATTCGTGCTAGTGGTGTTTGCCCCAGGAACTGAAACCACATTCTGCATTTCAAAGACACTGATGTTCAATATCTGTAGTAAGATTAGTTCATTCAGAAGAACCAAAATCTGTTTGCTGACAAGTGAACATACATTTGCAGATGGTATATTGATTTGGTAGTTCTCGACAGCAGCATTTGTATTGACACCAAGAGATTGGTGCCCAGAAGCTCCCAATGCCTGAATTTTCAACTCTGAGCATGACCATGGCATAGAAGATATGTGATTGGCCCCTCCGCTGGGATGTCCCAAACCTATCTTATCTGGCACACTCAACTTATCACCATGTGGCTCACCAGCATGTAATACCTGAAACGCCAACTATAGAAGTCATATAGATGATGACCCAGTAGTATTCGCATGTGAGGTATATAAAACAAGTGAGAAACGAAAAAGTAAGGAACATGGTAAAACTAAAGAAGCCATTATACTCCATTTTAACAAAAAGGGGAACAAAAAAAGTCCACCTACATGCATGCAATATATCACATCAGAATCCACTGAAACATGTTTTTCTACCTGAGAAGCCCATGATGCACTTCAAATTCGCTCCATGGAATACAAAAGAGAGGAATTCAAAGAGGGCCCACCATGTGTGCACCACTGTCCTAAGCCATATGGTTGACAAGTACATGTCTAAGCAATGACTTCTGAAATAAACAGTGATTGCTTACAGCCAACTTTGAAGCCATGCAAAAGAAAATATACCAGTTGCCAGTCTCATCACCACATTAAGTTCTAACAGAAGTCACATTTTACCTACTAAAACAGTTAGTCAACTTAACAGGACATCTATCCCCAGCTTCTGAGCAAAGTGTGTTATCTTTATATTGTTTAACTTACAGCATTATTTGGAGAGCTTTGATCCAAGGTTGAAACCTTTTTAGCTTGGGAACCAATATTAGGAGAAGAAGAAGATTTAGATCCAGGTGACTGCTCATTGGAAGGCGTTACCATCAAAATCTGTCATAAAACAAAAGACATCATTAGTTCTTAGCGAACAACAAATTTTTTCCAATCGAACAAGTGCACTCAAATTAGTAACTTACAGAAGCCAATGATGACTGCTGGGAGCTGCTGCTGCCAGTATCGGTCTGGGTGACAACGTTATATGTGAAGGTATTCTGTGAAACAGTATAACCCGGAGACAATTTTGAACCCATATTCTCATTCATTTTCGCGGGTGCAGAACAACCAAAACCATTTGGAGTTGTAGAACCTAAAAGTGGAGTAGGCTGGGAAGAGACATGCGTGGTAAGTTCAACATTTTGCACAGAAATGGGTAGATCATGACTAACGCCAGGAACAATGGAGTGCTCGTCTTGAAATGAGGACATGGCTAACAGCTGTAACCGGAAAACAAGTGGAACATAAACAAAATATAACAGCCGAAGATTTTTATCTGTTTTATGTTGGAAATAAAACAGAGAGTGGAAGAAATAAAATAAAACATAATATCCCAAAACTAGGACATCTGCGCTACAGATATCTCAGTGTGTGCTTATAACAAAATGAGCTGGTAGGCACGCCCCCGTCCAAAAACTGACCAAAAAATTTTTTAGCAAATGAGGTAATAATTGAATCTTGAACATCAAGCTACCAGTGTGTGCTTATGACAAGTTCAGTGCATCAACTATATGTAACTCGAAGCATCTAGAGAAAGCTAGATTGAACTACACAAGAAATTTTATCTGAGTGATCACAGGCAAGAACAATCCTTTCGTTGATAACAATTAAGTACTGCCTCAAAAATAACGTACAAACAAAACAGATTTTTCTTGCTCAAGGCATCACGCAAGGTTGCATGTGATTTCTTACATAATAAATTACACAGTCGTTTTGTTCAACAATCCTTTCGTTGAAGCGCAAGTGTCTGCGCCAACGCGATTAGGTCAGAGACCGAAACAATCAAGCAGCAAAGCTAGCATCACTACCAACACCAGAATCCTCCCAATACCAAACCCTAATGGAAATTAAATGACCACCAACAAGCTTCTCCCCGCCCAATAGCGTCGCATTGGCAAATCCCACGAACACGACAAAGATAATATTCCAACAAAACAACCCCGAGATTCAGGAAAAACCAACCTCCAATTCTCCTACGGAAATTCAAAACACCGCTTCAGAAAGAAGTATATCTGGATTGCGGGCGTCGCAAGCGCAAGCGAGGAATGCAAAGCCCCACACCGCCGGCCGGAGCGCAAGATAGAAGCTTTCTGGAATGAGGCGTGTGGGGTTTAGGGGAGAAGGAACAAGGTCGGTGTAATCGCCATTGCTATCGGCCTCAAAGCTTTCGTTGTTCGGGTTGGGGGTATTGGGGGAAGGGGGTGCAGCGGCGTCTCGAGTCCGATTAGGAAAATTTCTTGGCCCACCAAGGCCCGTGTGAAAATGTCAATGTGGGCTTCGCAAGGCCACCGAAATATATATAGAAGCCCATGTTCTATTTTCTTTTGTTAATTAAATTAAATTAAATTATGATATAAACGGCCTTTTTCCCCTTTGGAGGTATTTTACTGTATAAAATCATTGGTGATGAGATACTTGAATTGGTGATTTGACGTCTCCTTTGGCGTCCTTAAACAAAAAAGTCATGAGGTTAGCGTTCAAGATTTTGGAATTAATGTTAAAAAAAATGGAATTAATGAAACTGTTCAATATTTGCTTTATAAGGTGTTTGGTTGGTTTTTTTTTTTGATTTTTCAAGAATTGTTTATTCGGTAAAAATTATTCTAAAAAACTTATCAAGCAACAGCCACCCGAACTGGCACCCAAGTTCAAGGACGGTATGGTCACTTGAAGGGCTCTCGTTGAGCGTAGGCGGCCAGCATGGGCCTGCCACCCATTAATAAGGGCAGTCATACCATCCTCGAGCACTTTTCTCCCTTCACTGGCCGCCACGACTTGGCTGCCCATTCACCTTGCCTATTTACTTTGCAGCTGTTGTTTTTTTGAAAAAAAACTTGATATTTTTTTACAAAAAAAATGGTTGAAAAAGTGCAACCAAACACCCTATTACTTTTGAACATACCAGCCTTGTTGCCGTTTTGAAAGCTAAACAAAATGGAACTCTATTTGCCAAAGGCATCACACAAGGTTCCATGTGATTTCTTACATAAATTATACTTTTCTCGGCCCGCCAGGATCAAGTGCAGAAAAATTTCAATGATGCACATAAATATTTAACATACATAATTCATTTGTAAGTATTTTTCCTTCGTTACTTGCACAAGAGCTTTTTATGAACAAATATATATGTTGTCTAAATTATGTGATCGAACCCCTGGTTAAGTCAATGCCTTCACAGCTAATTATCATAAATAATTTATGGTGGTTCAAAATCCAAGAAAGAAGATAACAAAAGAGGATAAGAAGGGCTAGTGAGGATTTTAGGAGTTTGAAATAAGAACCAAAAAATGGTTGGGTAGGTGAGGATTCAATGGTCGCAATCAGTAAGTGTGCAAGTGCTTGGAGTTTTATAAAGCACCACATTAACATGAAGAAAAGAAGGGGCTCCTACGTTGAAAGAAAAAAGAGACAGAAGAAAGAAGCACGAAGAAATAATAAAAGAGAAGAGCCCCTTGCCAATAAACCTTTCTAAAATTAATAAATAATGATGGTCGTTTACAACCCAACCTTGATGTCCAAAGTGAAGCCGACAAAACAATCTTCAGTTATGAGTAAAGTCCCGTTTGAGTTTGTTACCACAGTTGTTGAAATTTTGTAAGGAAGTTGTTGACTGGAAAAGACAGAAAACAAAACAAAAAACTATTGCAAAGAGTTGATTTTGTGGTTATTTTCCGATCAACGACATCCATTTACAACCCAACTTTAGTGTCCAAAGTAAAGCCAGTGAAGCAATCTTGAGTTTTGAGTGGAGTCTTGTCGTAGTTTGACGCTATCGTCGTCGGAATTTTGAAATGTAATTGCTAATCAAAGCAAGGAAAGGACAAAAAGTCGCCAGGCTGCTGAAGGCCATACTCACACTACCAACAGACTATTTTCAACATTATCAACAAACCTGACTCGAGATCCATTGTCAGAAGAGCCACCAATCGCTCAAGAACAACCCAAAAGAGGCCCGCCAGAAAAGTACAATAGCCACACGCATTCATCTTTTGAGCCTCCGTCTGACCAATCGGAGCCACCTCAGGACAAGAAACCGCCTCCAATCAATCGCCATTGTCTCCGGGTACAAAACTAGATCAAGCTTCACTGAATTAAGCCACCACCTTCACAGGAAAACGGCAATAGAGCATGACTAAAAGCCATCGCTGCTTGAAGTTTCCACTGCTAATCCACTCAATAGTCGAAGATCTACCTGTAAAACCCGCGACTCGAGTCAGGGTTTTATAGTCGTTAGCCGGTCGGTTTGACCGTAGTTTGAGTCGGTTCAGCTTTCAGAACACGTGTGCGGGGCCGAGGCCGACCATGCGCACGTGCTATGAGGGTTTATGTATACCCAAGTATCGATGATAGCGTCAGATACGCATCAGCAGACTGAGTTATCAGTAGATATGAGAGTATACAGTTGATGATTTTATTTTTTTTTATGTTGTGACCGTAGAATTAGTTTAGGCCGAATAACGCATTAGGACGCGTTAGATGGTATTCGGGTGGGTTATTAGTTATACGACATGTCATTTGGATGTTGTGATATTTTGTTTGATTTTATGGGATTTTTCCCAATTTTTCTAGATTTTTCTGGGATTTATTCCGAGTCCGTTATCATTCTTGACTCGAGCCCGTGTCGAGTCAAGTCTTATTTACAACTTTGCCATCACCCTATACACCTCATCTTCCTCCCCAAACCCCGACGCTTTTCACCACCGCCGCCGCCCTTGGGATTTTGCCGCCGCCATCGACGCCGGACCGCCGCCGATCGACGCCGCCCAGCCCGGTCGTGCCGTCGCCTTGCCGCCTCGACCACGCCCGGCCACCGTCCGGCCGTCGCAACGCCGGAAATCGCCCTCGATTTCCCGCCGATTCCCGACGCGATTTCGCCGCCGTCTGCGCCGGACCGCCGCCGCCGTGACGTCGGAGCTCCTCCCCTCGACCTCCCCTACCTTTCCCCTCTGCTTAGCGCCGCCGTCGAGGGTCGGCCGTGGGTCTGATCGGAGCGGCCGACCGCCCCGACCGCACTCGACGCCGCCGTTGGCGGCCATCGCCGCCGCGGCTGCCCTCGTCGTCACCGCCATTGGGTTCAGCTCACCGAGGCGGTGCTAACCCCTACCTCCGATTGCCTCGCCGGAGCAGTCACCGGAAAACCACCGGAGCTGCCGGAAAACCGCCGGCATAGTCGCCGGAAAACCGCCGCCTTCGTCCGTCGGCACCGATTTCAGCGCCGATCGCGAGGTGGTTCTTCCTTCTTTTTTTAGAATTATTACATAAATGTTGTGGTCATAGTAGCATATTAGAATTAATTGTATTAACTTCATGATTTTAGTTTAATTAATCGTGATTATGATAAACATGTGATGATTAGTGTGAATTGTGTTGTATGATGTGAATGCTTAGTAATGAAATTGTTAGTAAACCATTGAATAGTTAATTAAATGCTTGTTAACTAGTTAATTCATGAATATGTATGAATTAGGTTTTGCATGCTAACATTATGAAATTGTTAGTAAACTATTGTATAGTTAATTAAATGCTTGTTAACTAGTTAATTGATGAATATGTATGAATTAGGTTTTTGCATGCTAACATTATGAAATTGTTAGTAAACTATTGTATAGTTAATTAAATGCTTGTTAACTAGTTAATTTATGAATATGTATGAATTAGGTTTTGCATGCTAACATTAAGTTAAACAGATTAAATTGATTAAACCATTGTCACCTAATTAGAATAGGTATGCTTTGAAATTGGAATTAAAAGTGCTAGGTAATAAGTAACATATGAAATGATAAAATTATTAACTTGCTTGACAATTAGAGACGTAGGGTAATTGTCGAGATGATTGTCATGGTTGATTAGATAATTGTATGCATGTGGATATATTAGTTATATAGGTGTGCATCATATATGTATGGGCGTTAGTAAATAGTTATGTTCATGTAGGTTCGTTGCAGGAGCTCGCCGTCTAGGCACGAGACTGCGCTTGGAGCTTCTGACAGGTCCGTTAGGACACGCTTCTCAGGTTTTATCGCTCCATTCTATCGGTGATTTGATTTATTGATCGTAGGACGTGTCAGGTGGATGATTTATTGGACCCCACCTAACACGGGTCACCTGGTCGATGTTTTTCGGAATTAATAACCCTCGAGGATGAGATCCCTCGAGTTTGTTTTCGAAAATAAGATCCACCTCAAGTTGCCTTCGGGCCTATTATAATAAATCCCGACCCAGCCCTATAAATAGTTTTATCGAGTTTTCAGTGAGACAAGAGAAGATGAGTCGACTGCACGTACCATGAGCGGATGTCGTGCCAGTCAAAGCGGGCTCTGGATTAGTGCCAGCGGACTGTTCCATTCCCGAGGGATCCTGACAACTCCGCGTTTGAGTTCCTCACACCCGGAGGACGTGGAGGTTTACGGGTACTGTTTAGTACAGCGCATGTCCGGACTTGTGGTTCAAAGGGTACTAAAGGCGACTGCCTGAGAGTGCTCGGTCTACGTGCTCAAGGCCAGGAGTAATATGGAGGTTCGGAGAGGGCTTAGGATAAAAGTTTTACGTGAAGTACTGAAAAAGAAGTGTCGTGAGCGGCACAGTACCAGATAGATTGGGATGCTGTTGAGTCAGCTGCTCGACGGCTCCTTTATAGTTGCCCTTATGAGAGTTCTTGAGGAAGATATATATGATGGTTTGCTTTCCATGAGAGTTTGCTCTCATGTTCCAGTTTGATATTAGTTATTTCCGGACCAGTGACACCCGTTGCTGACGTTTTTCTACTATATGTAGGTGAGGATGAGGATTGGTGTATGCCGGCCTCGACGAAGGAGTAGCGCTTGCATTGCACACACATACCTGGTGCCGCGCCGACTTTTGCGTAAGATGTGATGTGATTGGCTTTTGTAGTAGATTTACATATTAGTATTTACGCATGTGTTTGTGAGACTTGTAGATCTTGTTTAGAAATGTATGAATTTTCTTAGAAATGTTTTGGAAAAGTTCCAATGCCCAGGATGATCAGCTATGTTAAGTTGAAATGAACAAAAACACGATGAACATGAATTGCAGGTGGGCTAGATGCCAATTACGATATGTGTAGTTGATTTGAAGTCTAGTGTGATATAAATTGTTGTTTTATATATATACATATTGTGCCGTATTTTAACAGGTCATCCCCTTATTGCACTTTTAGGGGAGGTTCTGTCCGTTTTATTCCAGGTTTTATGAATTTTATTGTTGTTTTAATTATTTTGGTGTGCGGTGATTATCATGACATTCACGTAGTATCCTGTTAGGGTTTTGCATCTCATTCATATATTGTTTGCGCATTAGCGGCGTGCTCCATCTTGAGACGTCGAGAGGGTTATGTCGTAGCCGTTTAGGTTTTGGGTCAGCCAACTTAATCGGTTTACGAGTAGTTCGATCCTTTGTAACAGTTCTGGTCCGGGTTGAGAGTAAACCGGATTGGGGTGTTACACTACCGATCTAGGTGAGTGCCACTAACCACTGATGCAGGAATTGCCAAAATCACTACTACGCCAGCCACCTAAGTGGGTCTGTTGGGTTTGTTTATGCTATTCATGTCTAGAACCACATCTTGCTGCTTGACGATCTGATCGGATCCAAACTGACCTAGATTGTAACCAACACCCCAGACCCCATCTATATCCTGCTTGCAACCTAGAATGGAGCTAGCACACCACACCACCCACAGACCGGCACATGCAGAAAGAAAGCAAGCCCACATACGCCACCTGGTTAGATTCAACATTTATTTGCTCCGATCTAACCCAAAATGGTCTGGTTCAGTCAATTATCACTACGAAATAATTTGAAGGCCTTCCAAACCTCAGATCAAGGCAAAACTTTGTATTCCACAATTTTTGGATGTTTCGAACACAATAGAGAGGTTATTTTAAGGATTTGAAAATAAGTAGAGGATAAACCAGGGCATTAGAGTTGAAGTTAATAAAGACAAATTTATTTAAAGGCAACAAAATTCACTATTTTGTATAAAATATAAAATAAAAAAAAATGATTATCAATGTCAATTTCACTGTGGACTAACTTAAGGATTCATATTGAATCATAAGAAACCACGTTAAAATCTTGGGTGCTTATTCCTTGCTCGTAACATTTTATTTATTTTTTAGTTCGCACAATTTTTTTGTACAACAAGGGCGTCTTTGGTCTTACCGTGCCTGAACAACATACTATGTATTTTGGTAAAAAATATTAGGTGGTATATACCATAGTTTTAAATATTGGACTCGAACCGGCCGGTCCAACCTGATATACCGGTACTGGCGGGAATCCGGCCCGGTCCTAGGCATCAGACCATGTTGCAGCGAACCCAGTCTGATGCCTCAGGTTTTCATAAAACACGGTGTACCGGCGGTATCTTCGAACTGGTCGGTACGCTGCTGGATCGTATTCGCACCCAAATCCCTTTATCCACCCAATACATCGAGCCCCAAATCACTCCCACTTTCACCCGCCGCCACTCTCTTGTGCCGCCGGCGCCCGCCTACCACCAACCAAAAGGCCGTCGGCTTCGCCTTGCCCACATCTCTCCTATGTCCCCGATGAGGAAATCGACAGCGCAGAAAGGTTTGTAAAGTTCTTAAGACCGCCGGTGTTCAAGGGTTTGGGGATGGTGTTACTGTGCGACGAGGGGCAGTGAGCATCGTAGAGTTACGGGTGCTTTGCCCCAGTCAATCATCGTGGCCATTGATAGAGCGGGCGGTGGGGGCGCTGGGCCATTGGTTGATGATGCTCGATTGTGGGGAGATGGAGAACTTGGGGAAGATGGTCATCAAGTTCTCAAGGCGTAGTTCGACAGGGGGAGAAGGCGGAGGGAGATGGCGTGGGCGAACGCATCTACCTCATGCACATACTCTTTTTACTACAAGGAGCTCGCTCTTCCTACTTAACTTATTTCTTAATTGTTGTTGTCTCCACGTTTTTTCCAGTTTCAGGTTTTGCAATTTTTTTAAATTTTTACTTATTAGCTTAAATTGATTATGCGATGATGGGGTACACTTCGCGTTCCATAGCCAATATCATAGATTTCGTTTTCTTGTTAGTTTATTTCAGATTTGATGTATGCACACAATACTCGTATATAATAGCATACCCCATCGGTAACAAAACATTTGCAACACCATCTCTCTAACATCTTTTGTCATAGAAATCCGTCCCATATTTAGAGACAATTCAATCCCCATGGCACTCGTATCTCATTATTTGAACATATGGTACTCGTATATTCTATATTCAATACATTATAATTATTGTTTATTTTATCTCCATCTGCCGTATCACACGCTTCTATATTCAATACATTATAACTATTGTTTTTTTACATAATTGACATGCTTTGCGTTCCCAAATCGTAAGTTTGTTGTTTGTTTTTAAGAAAGAATCTCGTAAGTAAGTTTACAAATTCACAAACATGGAACATCAAAGAATCTCCTTAGCATGTTTGCGTTTGCGAAGAGCGGAGGGATCCGCCAAAAATGTGCGATAGCTCCCCAAAAGTACGCTCCTGGACCCCACCACAGCGTTGAACAATCCCTTGACGCCGTCATGCAGCCGTTCCAGTGCCTCTGAACACTTATCCTTCGCCGTCTCCAGTTTCCTAACAGCGTCATCTAACCCCTCCGTCCCATCTCCGTCGTCCTCCGTCGCCTTCCCCAACGCCCCCGTCAATCCCCTCGCCGCCGCCTCCGTCGCCGCTACTTCCTCTGCCAACCGCCTCCACTCACCGGCCATCGGCCACTCCGCCCCCGCCGGCGGAACCTCCGCGGGAACCTCGCCGGTGAGAATCGCCGCTGCGGCGGCCGCGACGGAGGCGGCGAGGAGATCGAGAGACGCCATTGTCCTCCACAATCTCCTCCCCTCAACCGAGACCTTGCCCCGCGGCGCGGTTCGCCGCCGGTTCAGATCGGCCGCCAGCGCCGCCGCAGACTGCGCGAGGCCGCCGGGCTTCCCACCCTCAGCGAGGTTTTCGAATTCGCGGAGCGAATCGCGCGCGCGGCGGAGTGTCTCGGGCGTGCGCGGGCCGGCGGGGCGGAGGAGGTGGAGGGCGAAGCGGAGGAGGAGACGCCGCCGCCGGAGCTTCTCGATCTCGGCGGAGACGGAGTTGCAGAGGTCCAGCACCCGGGCCGTGTGGTCGAAGTAGGCGGCGGCGAGGGCGGCGTCGGTTGGCGTCGAGAGGAGGGCGGCGACGTCGGAGTAGGCAGCGGAGAGGGCGTCGAAGGCGGCGGCGATCCAGGAGAGGGAAGGAGACGGCGGCGTGGGCAGGGGTCGGAGGAAGAAGGTGGAGAGGTCGGCGGCGCACTTTGGGGCGAGGCGCGCGACGGAGAAGAGGCGGGGGACGATGGGGAATTCGATGCGAAACATTTGCCCTGAGCTGTGATTCCTTCGTTTCCTGTGGAATCGTTTTGCGTGCAGAAGTCGGGAATTTATAGGCTCGAACGGCGAGCGGCGCAGTCTCTGGAAATTTCGAGACGATTATGCCCTTCCCTCGTCCAAAGTTGATGACGGCCGTACCCTTTTCTTTCTAGACGAAGTCTTTACCATTCCAATGAATATTTGGCTGAATTTATATATATATATATATATATATATATATATATATATATATATCTAGATCCCAATCCGGTCAATCTTTTATTCGTTAACTAATATTTATATATATATATATAGATGTCCAAATTAATAAAAATTTATTATTTATTGAGATTTATCGGTTTTTTTAATGAAATAATCGCCTTTTAGATACATCAAATTTAAAATATTCTATGATGTTAATATTTTAAACCGAAAATCTATCATTGTGATATTAAAGAAAAAGATTCAAATTTGATGTTATCCACGGTCATCTATAATTTTGTTTAGAAAAAAATTATATATTGGATAAATTTGCATGCACTATAATAATTTATCATTCAAAATAAATTGCTCATTTGTCTCAAAATTAATGTTATTGATTTATACATTTAGTTTTAATACAAAATAATAAAATATATTTCATAATTACTTTTTCAGTAAATTGTTGCCTCTGACTCTTTGCATTGTAACCTAGTTTTTTAATCAGCACTTTGATAGGCTAAATTTATCTATAAATAGAAAAATAAAAAATTAATACTTACCTATTGGTAAAGGATAAAGATAGATATATAAAAATTGGAGAAATTATTTGTTGTAACATTTGGTACAACAAATTTCTCTCGTAGTCTTTTGATCGGTGTAAATCATCACAAAGTTTAAATGTTAATTATGGTTAGCTTTTTTCAAAAATTTTAAATTGTGATGATTTGCATTAATTAAGGGTTCCTGCATGGAATTTGCATAACAAGTGTTGATATAAATCTTTTTTATAAAAATAATTATGGGGGATTTTTGGAAGCAGGCTGAATTGAGAAACACGTATCACTTTCAGGAACCTGGACATGAAAACAGGGAGGGTAACCGAAGCCGATCTGGGTGACGTGTTTACAGATTTGGTACTGTTTCTCCTTTCCATTGACTATCCTCCTAAAAAAATCCATGCATATTTTTTATTGGAAGCCACCTTTGGGAACAGTACGACCCATGTCGACCACCCACACGAGGGCAGGCCGATTCCCAACACGCAGCCTTTTACCGTGTCTGGTGCACTGCTCGTTCAAGTTTTTAAGGATCTTAATCCCTTCGAAAAACATCAATTAAATCGCCTGAAACCAGACAAATCATGTTTAGTAATTAAGTTGTCTATGGAAGGAATTGACGTCCCTTTTTTTGAATCTTTTAAAGAAAAAAATGTGTAATTTTTGGCCAACAACGTCAATCTGGATTACGTGTTGGATGAGCCTACCAGGTTGGGGAATGGAGTGAATGGCTTTAAGTTTTGACAAACGTGAAGTGGAAGGATCTTCTTTGCTCTCTTCGCGCTTGTTGGGGAGCCAACCAGTTCGAGGAAGTTGTCATGATCTGCAAATGGGCTAACTGATGATCTTGCGGCCAACTTTAGCAGCTTCCAATTAGCGTTTAACAATAATTTGTGAAAAATGTTTTGGGTACCCAAAGAACTAGCTAGATGGGGAGTTAATAAACACATGTATATTCGTTTAATCTTTGTTCATTCTATAACATAGGATTGATCTGAAAATTGTCGCAAGTTTACTGAAGCTATAGCTAAACTGGAATTGGCTGGAAAGAAAAAAGGAGGAATTCATATTGATCTATATCTCTTGTTCTTCTCTTCGAAGAGAACTTGATTTTTGCTTGCGTATTGCAGGAGTTGTATATATATTCAACTGGAATTTTAAAATTTAAATTGATTAGCCTTAAAATTATGCCAAGGACTAGAGATTTTACGCGCGCAGTTCAGTATGTTAGTGCATATTAATTTACGTAAAATACTCTAACAACACAATAATATTAATATTCAGTACACAGGACCGAATCACCATAAACTTTGGCAACCTGCCCTACTTTGAACTGCTACGTGTTTTTCATGAAAACAAGAATATCACATAAAATCCACAGGTTAACGCTTACTACAAATGCATCAAATTTTCACCAAACACATTAAGAGGAGTCTGCATTCCAAACAATGGCCATGGAGGCAAGCAAGTCATAAGTTGGTTGCTGGGTATTTCTTGCAAGGAGTACGAGAAGGACGCGAAGGACGTCGTGCAGAATATGGCACTACACGAAACTTAGGAAGGCTCACAACGACAATGGGTATGCATGCTTGACGCCTTGAGTAGTATCTCCTTTGGAGAAAGCTAGGAGCGGCCATTCTACGTCACATTTCATCACTGCACACTCTACTTGCTGTTTGATTAGCGTACGTTCGGCTCTCAATTAGGTTGTTTTCTTGTGAGTTTGCGTGCCTCACGAGACTACTCTGGTCTGCTATTAGTTGCAGTCGTACGTACTTGATCTGTTCAGTGGGTGAAAAGTTTTTTTATGACGAATGAGAATAGACGATGAGTAATTCAATGAGGAGCTGGTTGGTTATATATTGTGCATATGGGTTAGCTCATGTATCAGCCTCGTCTCTTTTTCAAGAGTTGATTTATATCACATTTACCATGTACGCAACATTTTCGAAACCTCATATAACACAAGAAGTGTGTGATGTAATTGTTGTAGTGAAAAAAAAAGAGAGTTCAAAGTAGGATCTTCAAAGGCAAGGTTAAGCTTTTCCTTGAAGTTTCGAACTACCTGATAAAAGAATGCAGTTACCACTTATCCGAAGTACTGTAATTTCTTCGGATGTATAGAAAAATGACATTCAAGAGATGCTAGAAGTAGATCATGAAGTACATGTATGATTCTTTTACTCACGGATAGGGAAGGAAGTTTGTGATTATATTTATTTGCAAACTAGTCTAACCAAACGCGACCATTCGGCATTGTTTGCTTCTCAGAAAGGATTAAAAACATAAGATACAAGTAAAAGCGTCCTATCCTAGGCTAAAGATGTCATATTTTTACCGTTCCATGCTCTCGGCCCAATCATGGAACGCGTACCCAATTTATGTCATTCCTGTCTAAGCGATAATTTCACCGACCTTGGTAGCTTCGTTGTTCCTGCTAGTTGCCCTTTCATTAGTAGTACTGCTTTCATGGATGCTCAGCATTTATGTACGAGTTTTCTCTGCTACGGCCTAAAATCAAAATTTCACCCCAACCAACCAGAAACCACACAGGATATTTACTTCATCAACAGATTTAGACGCCTACAAGCTTGTGGCAAAAATATAAATCCACCACCCCCTAAAGTTATATTACAGAGTTGGCATAACCAAAGTCCAACACGACATAAAATTAAGTTGCCAGCCAGAGGCTGGCGCCAGCATTTGAGCATGGCTTTCAAGCAACTGGAGGACGCAACTTGTGATCTTGAGATGTATCTACCACAGCAGGCGGCATCCACTGCCACATTGCAACGCCTGGGAACCCGGCATAAGCAGCCATCTTGTTTGCAGCAGGCTGGCCTTGTGCTGGAAATGCAGCTGCCGCAGCTGAATGAATGGCAGACAGGTGAGGCATGAAAGCGGCAGGCGGCAAACTAACAGCTTTCATCTGCTGTTCAAGCCTTTCTTTCTCTGCCTTTAACTCAGTCTTCTCATCTCGAAGCATGTTTTTCTCAGCCTGTTTTTATGTAATATTACATCAAATAATTAAGAATAGTAATTATATTATTCTGTTCCTGATAATCACCATCTCTAAAAGAAAAAACCCAGATTTTTTGGAGAATGAAGATAGAAACTCCACCAAAATAAACAATGATGGCAGGGGTAGCTTCAATTTAAAGAAGAAATTAACTATTTGATGGATTAATCAGGGTTACCTTCAGATCTTTAATTGTCTCCTGCAGCTTTTCGTTCGATTCCCTAAGCTGCTGAGCTTCGTTTCTCAACTGTGCCAACAAACGTGCAGCATCGCTCAAAATTATTGCCTTATCAGATTTAGGAGGTCTACCAGGTTCAATAATTGAACTCAACTCCAAGAACCTGCGTAGGAAAAGAGTATAACAAGCACCTCTCGCCTAGACATAAAGAACATCTTGAAAGACATGTTCAAACCTGTCATTTAATTTTTCCCTTCTCATTTTCTCACGGCATGCTTTTGACTTGGGCCCTCCACAAACATCATCTCTTTCCCTGCATAACATATTTCTAAACGCAAAGTAAAGCCAGATACAAATGGGAAAATGCTCATTCATTTCCATGAGTAATTCGCGACAAAAGAATGTTCAAACAATTAAATCATTAAAAAAAACTATCACTACATAAAGCAGTGAGAAGTGGCAAAGAAACATAAGTGCAAAATAAACAGCCCTAAGAAGCAGTGTGTGACAGTTACAGAAAGAAACAGGCTGGCAGCTACTTGTGTAAAATCAATAAGGCTCACACATCACACATTTCCAGCATATTAACTTTATCGTACACCTTAAACATTAGAACACCAGAGTCAGTCAGCTTAGATGTGTGACGCATGGATGTGTAGGCATAAAAGAAATAGACATTTTGTAAAGCCAGATCTGCGGCCTTCAATGTTCACTTCCCAAACAATAAAAAAACACTGGCATTCATAGGCTACAAATTGTCCAATTCAACAAAGGGATCTCCTACAACAGAAACGAAGGGGTCTTAAAACTAGTGATTACAGGTGACAAAGTCCAATCCAATTGAGAAAGATGATAGACAAAGATGCATAAAACAAATCTCAATAACCCAAATACCATATCAGATATTTAAAACCATGTCACATGGTTAACTGCAGCACTAGCCGTAGCTAGATACGTTTCAATCCCTTTCACCAGGGCATGAAGCGACCCAATAGCAACATTTTACCAAATCTCAACACAGATAAAACTAGGAAAAACGCCAACAATTTTTCTAATAAAAAATTGTGAAACTTATTATGAGGCAATTTAAAACTCAAGGGCAATCATTTCATCAATCAATTGTTGAGATCCAAATCCAGATGATAACCCTACACAATCAAACCAACACCAAATAATAACGATAGAAACTTAACCTTTTCCTAGAGCCGCCCGTTTCAACCTCACCACATGCATCTCCACAGCCTCCATCAATCCGAACACTGCCATATTTCCAAACCAAGCACCATCAACCAAAGCAACAAGCTCAAAAAACCTCAATTCAATCACTCAAATTTCTGAAGAACAGTAAACCAAAAAAAAAAAACAGACCAGGTATTGGGAAAAGTGTCCAGGACGTCGAGGGTCCATCCGAACTCGGCGTCCGGTGCTCCGACTTCGGTCGCCCAATCCAAATCGGAGATCAAATTGGCGCCCATTTCTTACTGTAGAAATTAGGGTTTTGTCAATTTGGGGGGAAGAACGGGGGGGGGGCGTGGTAAATTAAACGAAGGGGAAAGGGATGGTGGGCCAGCCCAACAGGTGAACCCGAGCCGTTCGTTTTAGAGATGGGCCCCGTGGTCCCAATCGGACGTGGTTACGTCGACGGTGCGTCTAGAGTTTCGATAGGGTACCGGATCGGGTCAAGTATAATGGGGATTATAATAATAATAATGCAACTCATTTGGGTTGAGAATATTGAGCAAATAATTATACATTAAATTATTCGATGCTTTTTTGTAAGCGCTGAATGATAAATATTTTTTAAAAGAAAAGATTATAAGTGGTAGCATGACATGGTTTTACCAAATAAAATATTGTATGTATTCGATGTAATACTTCTAACAATTGACAATAATGTAACGATTAATTACACTTATGCAAAACTTCACAATATATATATATATATATATGGCCATCAAATTAAGAGTTGACCCAGAATTATGCATAACTTATATTAGAGATTTTAATTTTATAAATAATTTTTACCAAATACAAGTAGATAGATAATAATATTTTAATATTTTAGAGTTGAGCTTTAATTTTCTAAATAGACTTTTTTAATATGAAGATAAATTATAATAATTTGATTTATTTTTTATTTTAAAGTATTTAATTAATTAAATTTCTTACTTTTTTATGTAAGAGAATGTCTTTTAACTTATTTTTTATTAATGAAAATAGATATGCTACGTAACTTGGTTGGTTTGAAAAGCATGACTATATATTGTCAATAAAAATACAAACACTATAAAGCTTAAATTTAGACAAGAGTGCACATATTCTCCTGGTTGAGAAAAAATTTTCAGCAGGATATTACACCCTTTAGTATTTTTTTATATATATAAATCAAAATTAATGTTGGAAGGAAATAATCAAAGAAAGTTTTATTTTAATTTTCTTGCAAAACGTTCATTCTATTAAACTGGATCCGGCTCGGTCGGACACATCCACACCCGGCGCGCAAATAAAGGTCGGAATTCGGTCAGGCAACCGAGGAAATATTAATAGAGCTAGATTCCCGATGCTTCACAGAGATAGGCCCACCCTCCAAATACGCGGAGAACATGCAAAACGCCCAGAGAGATAAAGACAAGCATACGTGGGCCCATTCTGCAAGTAAATCATGACCGCTCGCTATCTTTTTTATTTTTTATTTACAGTTTTTTTTGTGTATATATATATATATACGAGTTTTACTATACACTGCATTAATATAACGTTCTTATTGTGGGCTGCCACATTTGGAATCAACGGCCCATAATCAATTCCTACACCCTCTTGATTGCAGTTTCTCCCCTACCGACACTATCGTTTGCCGAACGCCTTTCGTAGCCTACCCTGCCTCCCAGCCCCGCCCCCACCATCGGCCCCTATTGCCCTAGGACGACCTCCGTTGGCCTTGCGCCACCCGTCCACCCCCACTTGCAGCTTTCCCGCCCCCTTTCGCCTCCTTGGCCCCTGCCAATGCCGCCACTTGCAGACGGCCTCTTGTGGCCTGCCCTGCCTGTTGGCCCCCACCCCTGCCCCCCCACCACCACCGGGCCCCGTCGCCCCAAGATGACCTCCTTGCCAACACCACCCCGCGCAACTTTTGGCCCCCTCGCCTCCTGTCGCAGCAGTTCCCTGAATCCGCCGAACAGCCCCACCCAAGTCCATATTCCCCCTGCAAGCTTTGCCCCGCCTAGCCCACCCCGAACCCCTCCCTCGCGCACTCGTTCTCCCCTGCCCCCGCACCCCCACCGTCACCCCAGCGGCACGTTTTGCCTCACCCCAGTCGCCCGGCTCCTCATAGTGCGCCCCACGACCTTCCCAGTAGCGCTTCACGAAACAGAGCAGGGAGGGGCGGCGAATAGGGTAAAGGAAAGATAAAGAGGGAAAGGAAGGGAAAGACAGGTGGCGATGGCAGTGCTGCCCGGTGGTGATGTAGGTGACGGCAGCAGTGAGGTCATCGGCAGTCGAGCAGTCTGATGGTAATTTTGTAATAAAAATTTGACTTGCTCCAGACTCGAGTCAATATTAAAAAATAAATTTAAAAAATAAATTTAAAAAATAAATTTAAAAAAATAAAATAAAATAATTTTATAATAAAACTTGATTCGCCCCAACTTGAGTTAATATTATGAAATAAAATTTAAAAAAATTAAAAATAATTTCGTAATAAAAACTTAACTAGCTCCCGACTTGATTCAATATTACAAAATAAATTTTAAAAAACTTAAAAATAAAATATCATAAAATAAAAACTTGACTCATTCCTGACTCGAGTTAATATTATAAAAAAAATTAAGAGTAAAATAAAATAATTTTGAAATAAAAACTTAACTCTCTCCCAACTCGAGTCAATATTACGAAATACATAATCAAGTCAAGTTTCTATTTGTTTAACATTTTTATTACTAAATTATTTTATTTTTTAAAAAAATTATTTCATAATAAAAACTTGACTCGATTTCGACTCAAGTTAAATTTTTATTACAAAATTATTTTATTTTTAAAAAAATCTATTTCCTAATATTAACTTGAGTGGGGATCGAGCCACGTTTTTATTACGAAATTATTTTATTTTTTAAAATTTATTTTGTAATATTAACTCAAGTCGGGATCAAGCCAAGTTTTTAAATTTATTTCTTAATAAAAACTTGACTCGATTCTGACTCGAGTCAAGTTTTATTACGAAATTATTTAATTTTTTAAAAAAACTATTTTGTAATATTAACTCGAGTCGGGATCAAATCAAGTTTTTAAATTTATTTCTCAATAAAAAATTTGACTAGATTTTGACTAGAGTCAAGTTTTTATTATGAAATTATTTTATTTTTTTAAAATCTACTTTGTAATATTAACTCGATTTGGGTTCGTATCAAGTTTTTATTACGAAATTATTTTATTTTTTAAATTTATTTCCTAATATTAACTCAAGTAAGGATCAAATCAAGTTTTTATTAAAAAATGTTTTCCCGTGTTTCTTCCCCGTTTGTTTTGGCGTGCCACACCCCACTAGCGACCTCGCCACCGACCCCTGCTGGCCAACAATGTCACCGCATCGGGGGTGGGTGAGCCTCTTGAGACCCGGTATCGACTCAAGTCAAGTTTAAAAAACAAAGACTTGGTCTCGACTTGAGTAAAGTAAATAAAAAATTGACTACGTCCCGACTCGAATCAAATAAATAAAAAATTGACTCAGTCCAAACTCGAATTAATAAAAACTTAACTCGGTCTTGACTCGAGTCAAGTTAATAACAAATTAACTCTATCCTGACTCGAGTCAATAAAAACTTGACTTGATATTGACTCAAGTCAAATTAATAAAAAAATGACTCAAGTCTTTTGAATAAAAACTTGACTCCAGCTCTTGACTCGTTAATAAAAAAAGACCGAGTACTTGTAAGTTTTTACTTGTAATCATCATGGCCAAGAAAGTTTTTACTCCGGCTCTTGTATGATGATAATATATAAGAGGATGTCATTTTTTTTAAAGTTGATTGTATAATTAATTTTCCAACTGTTACCAAGTTAAGATGTATTATTGACACAAGGCGAGATAGAGTCAAGTTTTATTGACTAGAGACCAAATCTTTTGAACAGAGTTAGGAGCAAGTCAAATTTTTATTACAAAATTATTTTTAAATTATTTTTAAAATTTATTTTATAATATTGACTCAAGTAGGGAGCGAATCAAGTTTTTATTATAAAATTATTTTATTTTATTTTTAAAAATTTATTTCTTAATATTGACTTGAATCAAGAGCGAGTTAAATTTTTATTACGAAATTGCCATCACCCTACTCTGCCCCCCTCCTCTGTTTTTGCCACTCCACCCTAACTGTCGGCGACCTCACCATCATCGTCACCTACATCACCACTGGCCAACGCTGCTATCACTACCCCTCTTTCCCTTCCTTTCCCCTACCCTGTTCGACGCCCCTCCGTGCTCTGTTTCGTGAAGCGCTGTCGAGACGGTCGCGGGGAGTGGGGGGAGCGGGGAGGCAAAATGCACCGCCAAGGCGACGGTGGGGGTGCGAAGGGGGGGGGCGGAACCGAGCATGCGGGGGAGCGGCGCTAGGGGAGGGGGTCGGGTGGGCCGGGCGGGGCAGAGCCTATAGGGGGGAATATGGACTAGTGTGGGGCTGTTCCGTGGCTGCGGGGGGACTGCCGCGGCAGGTGGCGAGGGGGCCAAAACGGCGCGGGGTGGTAGTGGCAAGGAGGTCGTCCCGGGGCGGCAGGGGCCAGTGTTGGTAGGGGAGCGGGGGTCGAGGCACTTCAACCGGTGGGGTGGGAATTGATTGTGAGCTGCCAGATTTAGATCCGGTGGTCTACAATCGCTATGCGGCTATACTCTACATTTTAAGATATATATATATATATATATATATATATATATATCGTATTATATTATAAAATGGTATGTAAAAATATGTTTTGATTTTGGGGTCTCGGCATTTGGCGTATTGCCGACATCCATGGTGGACAACTCGAGACTTGCTCACCTTTTTGTCATTGGTCACTTGACTAACTTTTGATTAGATATGAAATCCAAACTGATTTGATTTGTGGAGCACCGTTAAAAGTATCGGGTTCTTGATCATAATTTTACTTCCCCTTCCTGGGATATAGGATCACAACAGACGATTAGATACAAATATATGTGCGAGTGGATTGCAAACAGAATCGGGAGCAAAGAATAATGAGACAAAGAATGAGAACACGTCCCCTCTCCAAAAGTCGTTCACAAAGACTTCACCAGCAGTGAGATGCTTAAGGTCTAGACTAATTAATGGAGGAAGAATAAAATCTAGCCTCACCCGTGCTTAAAGTTTCGCAATATCTGACAAAGCAGGATTCAACTCCATCCACAACGCAAATCCAAACGGCAAAAGCCACTCACACCTAATTCCAAATGCAAATTCAAGAATCTTCTACAAAAAATATAGAAGAGGATGCTACGCTCGCTAATCATGAGTGGGGAACAACGAATCGGCTCGGAATCAAGCAATTATTTAGACTAAAACTTACAATTTTGAATTTATCTAGGGAAGGCCCTCCACCCATAAGAACAATCCAACGTGTAATAAATATTTGAAATTCAACATTTTTACACTAATTGACATGATTCTTCCCTCCTTCAACCTGTAGCAACCGGCAAGATAATCTTCTATCTTTCCTGATCCAAGAGATTTACAAATCACGTCGATGGAGCAATAAGAAATACCAATGGAATTATGGAATACCAACATATCGCAACTAGCACTATGGTTGCATAAATCGGAATCGGAATCGGTTTTCCAGAGAGTCGGAATCGGAATCGAAATCGGTTTGAATCGGCCAGGAATCGGTTTGAATCGGCTAGGAATCAGTTTTGAATTGGCCTGAATCGGTCATATACAAAAATTTGCCAACTCAAAACAGAAATACCTGAAATACATAATTATATAATTTCTCAACATAAATACATAAATTCAAGTATTTATACAACAATCACAAAGACAATAAATTGAACACCAAGGCAAAGACAATTAACTGCAAAAACCGTCAATTATAGTTCCTAAAAACCCTAGCATATCAATAGTAGCACACCAAAAAATTCATCATCAATCGGACCACTACCAAGCAAATTTTCAAGACTTCCAAGTAGGGGTGCTAATTGAGTGAGCGAGCCGAGCTCAACATGTGTTCGAACTCGGCTCGAATAGTTCGAAACTCGTTCGAACTCGACTCGAGATCGAACGAGTTTTGGACATACATGCTCGAGTTCGACTCGAGCTCGAATATACTTAAACTGTTTAATTTTTGTGAATCACAACCTTGAAGTCATCAAGGTGAATACTTACCATCTCAACTATCTTGATTCTTTGTTATTATATTTCATATATATATAATATAATATAAAAATTATATTATTATATTATTTTATCGAGTCGAGTTCGAGTCGAACTACGAGTCGAATTCGAGGTCGAGTTCGAGTTACAATCGAGTCGAGTCGAGTCGAACACGACCTTGCTCAAGCTCTGCTCGTAAGATTCGAGTTCGAGTCGAGTTCGAGTCGAGCATTTAAATGTCAAGTTTCGAGTCGAGTCAAGCCGAGCCGAACGTTAAATGCTCACGAGCTGGCTCGCTCAATTAGCAACCCTACTTCCAAGTTATATTCGCACATCACAATTTACACATAGCACATATTCACACATACAATTAAATCAAAGAAATCCCAAATCAGCAATAAAAAAATCCTAAATCCGCACAAAATTTTAATTTGGACATCACAATTTGCACATCATATTAATCAATTAGCACATCATAGATAACAATTCGCACATCACAACATTTAATTTCAATAAAAAAATCTAAATTTACCCAAATTTTTGTTCGGCCGCCGATTCCACCCGAACTCCTCGCGTTTGTGCTCCACAGCACACTCCGCAGTGCTGTCGACCGGCCACCTATCGGAGGCAGAGTTGCGAGGGCGATGGTGTGGTCGGAAGATCGGGCGAAGTTGAGGTCGGACGGCAGAAGCGCGACGGAGGGCGACTGTCGATTCCACCCGACCTCCTCGCCTTTGCGCTCCACAGCAGGTCGGGCGAAGCTGAGGTTGGACAGCGGCAGCACAGCAGAACCTAGGTCGAGCGGAATTGAGGTCAGCCGGCAAAGGTGCGACGGAGGGCGGTCGCCGATTCCACCCGAACTCACCTTTGCGTGGAAGCGCGGCGAAGGGCGGAGCTGAGGTCGAACGGCATTGGCGGTCCGAGGTCGCGAAGGGGTCGACGGCGGCAAAGGTGAGTTCGAACAGCGGAGGGTGACAGTGTGAGCGATGGCAGAAGCGTGAGCGACGCCGATTTTAGGTTTTTAACTCTAAATTACCATTTTACCCATACTTAAATAATTTAATAAAAATCATACCTAAAGTATTTTAATAATTTACTAAAAACATCGATTCCGATTTAAATCGGCCGATTCCGATTCCGAGGCCGATTCGGCCCCAAAATCGGATCGGCGCGACGCCGATCCGATTTAAATCGGCCAATTCCACTCTGAATCGACCGATTCGTGCAATCCGGACTAGCACACGAAACGGGCCATGAAAAGAATAGAAAAGAAATAGAAAGAAATCTGACGCGAACACTTTGGATGATGCCGAAAGCCCATATATTCCTGGCACTGCAAGTAGATAACATAAAAAAATATTTAAATTAGCAATTATTTCCTCTTATGTAGGGAAGCCGGTGTCCTCATGCTTCATTAACCTTCCTTCATACGACGGCTTCACATGTTTTATATCAACATTACAGATAAGTACACGCATCCATGTATGACTAAATGCACAATTAATTTAATCGTAATATTCGTCGAGTGTACCATCATCTTGCTGCTTTAAACTCTGGTTCTGGCCCTGGCTCTTGATCAATATCATCTATCACACCACCACCTTCGCCTTCAGTTCCTGGCTCCATTTCTTGCACTATCTCTGGGCCCATATCAATGTTATCAGGACTTTGTTTCTGACTTTCTTCTGGTGTCGCGCCTCCACTCTGAGAAACAATCCCAGATGTAGTGTCAGCGTCCATTGGTGTCCCTGCATCCTCTAGATCAGGACCGCTGCCACCACCATCCGCTTCCGTCGCAACAGTAGCAAACTTCCCACATCAATCAATGAAAGATAATACATTAGCTATAAATTCGTAGTATACACTCCCAGATACCGGGTAACCACCAACCAGCAATAAAAACATATTAACAATTTTTGTATACAATTTTAATTGAAAGGAACTTTCATTGTCTAATTTTATATTGGGTTGGTAATCTAAAAAGTTTGTTTTAGAACTGATTGCATAACAAAACTATTCAATTTACCATGGCATAAGAAATAACCATTCTCTTCCATTAATAATCAAGAAGTTTTTTACTCAAGGATGTTCCATTGTCCCTGTAAATATAGGTTCTTTATCATGGCCATTATCTCTCTTAAACTATGCCATAAAGATTTGTCATGGTTATGCTTGTTTATCCTTTTCCCTTTATGCGAGAAGGATTGTGTTGTTGCATACTACTGTGGAAGAGGTATTCTACAACTTATCCAAACCATGCTACATCAATACAAAAAAGAATATTGTCTATGCTAGCAGATATGAAATCACAAGCTGCCAGTCTTCTGCAATTGAAGGGTCTAATAGCAAAAATAAAAAATCAACCACATGAACCTTAAAGGATACCATCAATAAACTGACTTTTTCAACACACCTGTGGTTCCTCAGAATGTGAATTGCCCTTAACATCCTCTTCTTTCTTAACCCGTTTAGACCTCTCACTATTTGGCTTTGAGTGGTATTTGGACCGGACATCAGGTGGCAGAAGCTCAGGAGGTATTACTCCTTCAATACCGTGATCAGTAAACTGCACAAAAAAACAATTATGTCCACAAGGGGAACAATAATCCATGAGGTTTGTGAAACATGGCAACAAAAATCAGACCCGAGAAAATCCTTCCAAGTCTTGTCGAGCAGAAAACCTTAACCCTTTCCAACAATAAACCTGCATATATATTGTTATATTCATCAAACATAAAAATGAAGCAGCTCATCTAGCCTTTCTATCTGCTGCAATTTGCTACAAGGTAAGCCCATCTGAAAGATCATATGATCAGCTAATGAAAACAAGCCATTATCAGTCTCCTTACAAACCAATAAAAAATATTTAAACATAACACTGAAAATAGACAATACTATGGAGGACAGACACACCACTCATCAGAGCGAACTGCAGTTCATGAACCACACATGGAGATCTCAGATGCACATGAACGCTACAATCTTACAACTAGAGAACCTCCCCAGTTTGTTGGCTTCAATCAAAGTGTGACTACACATGAAAAGCAGAAAACAAATAACAGCCATTTGTACATAAGCTTACTTTGTTGTTTTTGTGGTGATATTCAGCTTCAATACCAGCAGATTCATCCATCTGTAATGGAAAATAATAACATAAGAAAAATCCCCCTTAACTTGCAAGATATTACTTTCAATTTGTACAAGAAGCTCACATCTTCTGCAAGCGTCTTCCAATATTCTGTGACAGATGGGGTTCGCACTCGTGTGGGATCAGTTAAAGCATTCTAAAATTTTGACAAGAGAGAATGACGTCAGAACATTATATCACAAGTATTCTCTCATCCTAGAATCAGGGAAAAGAAGCAAATCTTGAAAAATGATTACTTGTACTAATAACCCCATGTTTGTGGCCACTAGAAAGTCTAATATATAACATCAAATCTCTTTAGCCAAAAAATGTTGCATTGTATTGTGAGAGTGATGATAATTATTAATGCCATAATCAGGAAACAATTCATAAAACTAGTAAGAGTGTAGGACTTCTAAAATAAGACATACAGGATTCTGATCTGCCCATTTCCATAACTGAGAAAGTTCTTTGTTTCCAAGTCTCCATCGAGGCTTGCTACACAAGGGTAATGAAACAGCGTAATCAAAATGTCATGAAACTAGTAAGAGTGGATACATTGCTTCCAAGAAAACACATTCTCATAAAAGTAGATTAATAAAGCATCAGAGTTACAGATGATTGGGCCTAATACATGGATTTGTCCTCCCATCCCGCAAATCATAGAGCAATTCTACATTCATGGCATGAATTGGAAAACATTTCTTGTCATTTATCTTCTCTGAAGTAATTGTCATCCTCTTTTTGTATTGCTCAGCAAAAACAGAGGGTAGCATCTCATCTCATTGTTGATAATTGACCTACTTCAAGAATGGGCCAAACCGTTTCCAGTTAAGATCTATACAATTTCAACAACTCAACCGTAATCTTTATTTTATGAGCATGGCTCACTCTATTTGTACCAAATAAAGAGGACAATCTTAAGGTGTTTTTTCTCCCAATTCATTTAGTATAAAATTAATTCCTCATCTGAAGGAAGCAGCAGTCATTTATATTATGATAAGCTCCTTATCATGACCATGTGATAATGTATGGTTCATCTCATCATTATATGATTCAAACAAGACTTCTCATCGTCTTTTTTCAACTAATTTATGGATTATCTTCCTTCAAAACTCAAAGACGAGTTCTTGTTAACCGGGGGAGGTGGATGACATACAATATTTTATTTTCAGTAGTTTCCTAGTTATATTTGAATAAGAAGTTGCTTAATTTAGAAATTTAGTTTATCTCCTATTTACACAATAGTAGTTGAGTCTAATTTTATTAGGAAGTTTATTAGAAAAGTTCCTTATTTTAGTGAAACCTTATTTAGTTCTTCCTTAATTAGTGGTTTCAAGTTTTATTAGCAGTAATTTTTCTGCTTGAACCAGGAATAAGTCTTTATAAATTTGTGTATTGCCTAGAGCATAGAGATATCACAATTTGAAGCAATAAAGTAATTTTATTTTTTGGTTCCACAGTTGTTAGCCATTATTTTATGTTCTGTTAAACTTCATCATTGAAGTTGAGAGAAAAGCCCTTGGAATCTTAAACTTTGCCATTGGAATTAAGTTCCGTATACTATTTCAGATTGCAAGTTGCATCAATTGGTATCAGAGCATAAAGATCCCCTCTTTCTATCACCAACTGCTGCAACCATCATTGTTACTTGACTTGTTTGCCTTTCGTCACTGCAAGTTGATACCTTCCTGCCATCCAACACCACCACAACATTGCTACCATGGCCTCCTCTTCTGACCATGTGGACGAGACTTCCAGTTCAGCACCACATCGACAACAACAGCTGGAGACAATCATCCAATCATTGCAAGCATTAAAACCCATCTAGATTGACTTCAAGAGCATTGTTACACCTCAGAAAATCGACTTTCAGCTATTGCAAAGCGCCCTGATATCCTTGAGAACATGATTTGTAAGGGGGCATCATCTCATTCAAACAATGTTCATACCACCACTCTTGAGAATCCGATTGCAAATACTTCAACTACATATTCTCATGATGAAGTTGTTGGAACTCGAGTGTCAGACAATTGTTCCCATCCTAATTCTTTTGAAATTGGTACACTTGAATAGACGAATACAACAATTGACGAGCCATGAGAGGGAATTGCTAACTTGGCTGTTGCAAAACAGGTTAAAGAATCTTCATTCTCATTGCTTAAAGATATTAGAACTTCATCTAAAGCCTTGTTGATTGAAAAGTCATATGAGGATCTATAATATCGAGATGTTATTAATGATCACTCGAAGCTTTGATTTAAAAATTGATTTGTCAAATTTAGGATCAATATTATTGGAGTGATTTGATGAATACTTAATCTGTCAAAGTCGAGTTTATATCTCAATATTATTGGAGTGATTGGATGAATATTGGAGTGTTGGACCTTGATCCATTATCATACATGATTCTCAAAACCACAATAGAAGTGATGACTGGGTGGCAATCTAAGTGTCCACAGATTTGAAACAACACTATCCCCATAGCAGTTGTATTATTGCCAGTTTTGCTCTCACAAGGTGCATTCAGACGAGAAAATCGAAAGGAACAAACAAGAAATAACTTTATCAAGGCTCAGATATTAGGTGAAGAGCGGGACTCGATTATAGGATGCAGTCCACAATTAATCAATCACCCATGATTCATTGTTTCCTAAAGTACAAGTGAATTTCTGCATTGCAAGACTTTTGTTAAGGCTTTTTAAATGACCACATTCCGTGATGTTGAAATCCTCAACATATATAGCTATCCATTGAATCCAAAAGTTATTGAACAGGAATACATACCGTTTCCTTGCTCTATCTTGCCCCAGCTTTCTCTCTGGAACTTGCTTCTCAAATGCAGGACAGCCATCACGTTTCCACCATACCTTAACGATAATAGTAAGTTATAAACGGACTTAAAATTAACAAGAAACCAACCCTTTGACAAATTCAGGGGAGAAGTTGGCAGACTTACCCAATTCTTTTCATGTTCTAAAATATGTTCAATGCTGAGAAGGAATTCCTTCCCTTTTGGAGGGATGTTTTCAAGAAGCCTTTTAACCCGCTCCTCACAAGATTTGATTTCTTCTTTCTGAAACCAAAGGCAACAATCATAGTTAAAAAGAGTATGACACACAAAGATGAACTAGCTACGAAGAATCAAAGTAGATAAAAGACTTCTTTCTACTGTAGTATACGTTCACCATATCCATCATCATCCACCAGTTCTTAACAATTTGGTGCTAGAGGCCTTGGATCCTATCCCTTCAAGCTGTTCTATCAAAAACCATATTATAACATCAGCAAATTACTTCATACCACCTCCATCTAAGTTCACTTTGGCCCCCTCTTAATCATGTTCCTTCAAACTGTGCTATAGTCTCTCTCCTACCTCTCAACATTTTCCAAAGCAGCATGAATAAAGTATTTGAATTCTCTATTTAGTTCGAAAGAGTCCTTTGTAATTCTCCACTTCATTAGGAGGTTTTTATGAATAAATGGTATTTTGATTTTGGTTGTAATTTTAAATTTCTTAGGAATTGGTCAATCAACTTGCGGGAGTTATTAGACACTCAACTACAATAAATATAAAGCAAATAATCTTTTAATAAGTCCTACAAGGTTTTTGGCATTGCCAATCATTTATAAAAGTATGTTTGACGAAAGCAAATTTCGTTATTTTCTAAATTTGTTTGGCTCTATCCAGTAGCATCAAGAGCACACCAAAAAAAATAAAGACAAAAAGGTTGGCTTGAAACCAGATGACCCAAGTGCATGAAGTGAGGCTGTCTCCAAGCAGTTCATCATCATATTCCTAAACAAATCGTCAGTAATGCCAATTTATAGACACATATGTACAACCTTCTAGGATATAAACAGTAGATTATTTGCATAGAACCTCTCATCTTTGGGTGCCTGGTATCACCTCAGTTGACAAAGTCTTATGAAACCCAAAAAATAGAACTTGAACCCCAAAGTCTTTTATACACAGAAGACTCCTAATGAACTAGATAATTACAAAGAACTCCTTGGACCTAAGTAGAGAATGGAAAATACATGGTATTGCACCACCAACCAAGAGTAGCAGGCTGAAATAGATGTGCCAGACATTCTTGATGTTGGCTTGCACGCACAGGGATTTTTGCGTCCAACAACTCGTCACTTATACAAGAGCTTATGATTTTGAAACAAATTTCTCGTCACCTTTAATTATATATTTATAAACAAGTAAAACAAATCCATATCTTACACAGGAAAAAACAAGTGACAGAAATCCATTCGAACAATTGCATAAATTAATTTGAACAATTACCTAAATTATCCAGTCTCATATTTTTTAAAATTAACATTGAACTTGAACAACAAGATATGCAATTAGCATTCAACAAATTCACAGTGAGAGGTCCAAATAAAAAAGATGAATTATATAGTTTGGATGTACACAAATAACAAAGAAGACCCTGAAAGTAGACGTATAAGCTTTCATAAAAGAATCATTACCATGCTCTCTGAGGGTACATCTTTGTCATTTTTTCCAGGAGCCTAAGCACAAAGGAAAATAGTTAGAATAAAAGCAACATCAAAATCATCTGAAAATCCCAGAAAATATATACTCGAGATAAAATCATGAGGGCAAATTTGAAAAATTAACCACTAATATTACCTTCATAGCTTTTCTCATTTCAAAATGATCATATAAATTTTGATGTGACCTCTCAAAGTTTAGAATTAGAGTTCCCAACTTCAAACATAACTAAAATGTAAAGTATGACAAGGAGAAAATTTAACGAATCATAGCTCAAACCGAAATGTCAACTGAGAGAGGGAATGCATCTTAACTAGTTCAACTGGTATTCGATTATGTGATTAGCATCCCACTCTCTCGTTTACCTTGCCACTAAATGAAGCGCTTTTTTTCTTATCCACAATAAACACAATAACAATGCATATTAGAATGCACCAGTAGATAATCTTCACACTGAGGAATTGTTAAAAACATATATTGCGTGAAAGGAAATCACAAATCCTCATTAAATCCAAATAACCAACTCCACTAGAAAATGCATTTCAACTTCACAACTATCTACAAGCCAGAAAAGAGGCCTCCCCGTTGGAACCAAAACCCTTCCCCACTTTCATGACATGTTGTCTTTCCCCTGTCCATTCCAAAGTCAAGTGGGAGCCCCATTCTTTTGTGGATTGCTTACTCATACGCTAATCACCACATGTACCCATAGGGTGCCAACTAACCTAAATCAATCTCTTGGATGAATATTAGCCACTCTTTAAATAAAAACAATGCAAATGCCTTAAATCTCCCCAATACTGATTTCATCATGAATGATAAAAATGATTAGTGTATGGTATAATTGAATGCACACTCCTTTTGTTTCTTGCTCAAACACTTTGGACTATCCTCTTTTAGGGCATATACAAAAAACCTGAATCTAATCACACACTTACATATAAATTAGTTTAATCAGCAAGAAGTAAACAATATACCTTGAGATAATCAAATAATATAAGAGATTGGACAAGGATATGCCGACGAAAACTTGGATCTTTCAACTACAGACAGATGAACATGTCACTTGGTCAGAATAAACAATTCAAATTTTATTTCCCCACCACTCACACTTTAGGTGTACTTACTTCTAAGCCCATTAATTTACTGCTCGTTAGATACTTAATGCTAAACGCAGAAGCCTCTTCTTCCTCAAGGCAATTTGCATTACCATCATCTTCTCCCAGGGGTTGAGCCTCAAAGGTATCCAGTACTAACTTTCCATATCACCAAAAGCAGAAAAATGCACATGAGAAATAAAGCAAAAAAGAAGAAGAAGAAGAAGAAGAAGAAGAAGAAAGTGAATCACATCTAGAAAATTAGCATGTTTTCACAGTTTGTACAGATCAACATCCACACACCTTTAAGTTAGAAGCAAATTTCTGCCACTTAGCAGGAGCTAATGTGGTAGGACCAGGATTGCGAAAATGGTCCTGCATTACATATAAATTTCAATAATCAAAATGGATATTATGAACAGAAAGCATATAATGAATAAGAAACATATACGTATCAGGAACCATGTTCAAGTGACAATAAACACAAACTTTCAACATCTTTCTTCCAGAAAAACACCACTAGCACTAGCACTTATTTATTAACATTATATGCATATTGAAGGGCTACCAACCTGCAAACTCCAGAAGGTCTTGTAAAAGTTAAAATCAATAGAAATACCTGAAAAAATCAAGCATGTAATGTGACTACTCTCAATATTACATGTAATAAGAAGGGGCTTAGAACAGAAAAGAAAAGCATGATAAAGGATTCATTGGATGAACTAATACCATCAGGTGTATCCTTTTCATACTTGGTTTCGTTCAATGTGTTGAATACTCCTTTTATATTCACCGCTGCATCACGCGATAGACATGGTGTTAACCAGAGCATTACATGCTTTTCTAAACCAAAACAAAACATAATGGTAGAACATGGTATAGATTACCTGAACGTTCTGACAATGGAAAAAAATGAGCAAGGAACATGAGAATTCTACCACAGAAGACAACATCATTTGCCTGCAATGAAAAATTCATAACCGAAACGAAGAAGAATTTACAAAAAAATAAAAAAAGACAAAAAAGTGGCTCATTTATGCCTTTGACAGCCGGCGAAGAAGTTGGTTGCAGGTCCTCAACATCACTAGCTTTCCTCGTCCAAACAACTCTTGCTACAATTCCAAATCATTAAAGGCATAATTGACATGAATCTTGAGATTACATAACAGAAGCTCCAGCTATGCAAGGGACAACGAGGATTCACCTTTCCCAGTATATCTTGCCTACTCTCTATATAAGCAAACACTTCCTTGCAATCTTTCATTGTTGACATTTCAGTCAAATCTTCTAGTAGTTGAAATATCATCCCTCCCTCAATATGCCCGTTCTCGCAAAGATAAAGAACAATGTCTGGAAAAGTAGTAGGCAGTGCCATTAATTAAAACTCTAAAAGTGTATTACAGCAAGTATTCGGAAGACAAACTTGTCAACAAAATCCTATCCCAGGCTCCCAGCTAGGGCTGTGCAAAGGGTCGGTTTCGTTGGTTCGCCTGATCAATCTAATTTGGTTATTGTTCGGTTATTCAATAAATGAAGTTTGGTTGGCTTGGTTTTTGGTTCGGTTGCAACCAAATTCCTCATACACTTGTGACGGAAGACTCACCATCACCATTGCCATCCTATAGTATCACTGGCTGCTGGTGACGTTGCTGCCAAGTATACAAATGCCACACTACCGTGCTATTCAAACAAATAACGGCCATATGGAGAGACGTTGGCCTTGCATCCAGACCAGGGACCACGATCCTCTCACCCACTACACCACACACCCAGATGATCAAAATTTGCCACTGCAAAGAATCAAAGATTGGAAGGAAGAAGGAAGCATCAAAAGAAGCAGCTCATCGTAAAAGAAAGAAAGAAAGAAAAGGAAAAATAAAAACAAGCAGCTCATTGTATAACTCTAATCAAGCTGCTGAACAGGTTTCTTTTTTCTTCCACACAAGCTCTGATATGTTGGCGATGGTGAAGGCAGCCCATCATTGGTTTCCAGTTGTTGCTAAAGGCAAAAGGGTCATCTAAATTGGTCTTTCCCTTTAACAAATTGGGCAGTTCTTGGATTTGGCATGCTTCCACTTTTCTTCCACTTCCGCAATCTCTCAGAATGAATCACTGAATCTATGTTTGTTGAGGACAATGCTGGCAATCAAAGTAAGACACGGGCAACCAAAATGGTAATCGTTTAGGGTTTTTCGGTTTGGAAATGGCTCTGAACTGATCAAACTTAAACCAAATAGGTATATTCTGGCTGCACAAAGTCTAACTAGAAACCGATCGGCAGCCAAACGAAACTTCAGTCAGTATGGTCAGTTAACCAAACAGTGCTTAGTTGTACTCCCGGCTTTGTTGGGGATGGCAACACAGATTTTGTATCCCCAATTCATTGTTTCACAATTAGGCATTGACATTAAACACATACAGTAGTAACAAAATAGGAAGTATTCAACGCATGAGTCCAACCTGTTGCAACCCTTAATAATTGGGGACATGGATAAAATTTTAACATGAATACAAAGGTTTCAAGACCCTTGGTGCATGGAGAAAGATGAGGTGCAAGGATGATTACAAAGAGGACATAAAAAGACGAAAAGGACAAAAGGAAAACGAGGAAATTTTTTGAACTTATCGTTGTGTGTTTTCTTCACATATAAATATTGTACTTTGTCTCACTGTCTACACAACACACGCAGTTAGTTGTCATAAGGAAGAGAATGTTGACTGTTAGAGGCAACTATTGCTTCTAAGATGAGAGGGACAGAGATTGAGAAATTGTAACTATTTCAATATTTCTCATAGTGGAATTACTCCTCCACGTGAATTGTATAGTTTGTCATCCACATTATTTTCTGGTATGCTCTCCTTTTATTTCTCTATAGTGCTTTTGATTATTGCTTGATTATTGGATTCAATTACTTTTGTTTGTATTAGTGCATACTCTAACAAGTTTTAGACAACAAACTGGTATCGAGAGCATAATTGATGGGTATTCCAATGGACATCAAGCCGGCAAATATCAAATATGATATAAAGAAGTGCAAAGACAAAAATAGTTTTGACTTACAACAAGGAAGGATGCTTGATAGGTTGTCACAATAAGGAATTCTCAGAGCACTCCATGGAAGAAGAAGCCTGAGACCATGAACAATGATGAGTGGGAGGAATTGGAGACAAAGATGTGTGGGGCAATTCTTACTTCGAATAAAGTCACCTCCAGAGTTGTGGGCAAATTGGAGAGCTTCTACATGAAAAATATTTAACTACTAAGTGGTACCTTAAAAAGTAATTGTATTTCACGAAGATGGCTGAATCTGACTCTTTGCAAACTCACCTTAACTGGTTTAATAAGGCGGTAACAAACTTGTTGAGCATTGACATAAAGGTTGAAGAAAATTACAAGACCTTGCTACTCATAGGATCCCTAAACAAGTCCTATGAACATCTGGGTAAGGCTCTCTTGTACGGGAAAGATTCAATTGATTATGAAGATGTGGTGGCTTTGCTATCAGATGAATTCATAAGCAAGGATAGCAATGAATCCAAAAGGGAAGCAAGCAACAGCTTATATGCAGACATATCAGATGCTAACAGAGGTAGGAGCTTGCAAAAGGGGAATGAGTGTAGGCCAAGATCAACGTCACAGGGTAAAAGCAAATTGTTATTCTTTTATTGCAAGAAGGAAGGCCACTTTAAGAAAGATTGCAAAAAGAAGTATGAAGACTCTGAAAAGTAGCATGGCAACAACAATGTTCAAGCTGGATTGGCTATGGATGGCAATAACAATGGCAATCTCCTTCATGTCTCCAATGGGTTTAGTGCTCTTCCTAATTCTTGGGTAATTACTTCGATTGTTCTTTTCACATGAGTCTTAACAACCATTGGTTCCATGAGTAGAAACCTCGTGATGGAGGTTTTGTTTTGATGGGAAATGATATTTCATGTAAAATAGAGGGTATTGGCACAATCAACATCAAGATGTTTGATGGAACATTTTGGGCATTGACTAAGGTGCGGCATGTGTCTGAGTTGAGTAAGAATATGATCTCACTAGGTTGCTTGGATGCAATTGATTGAAGATCACTCTGAGCGGTAGAGTCATAAAGATTGTTAAAAATGTCATGGTAATTCTGAAAGGGTTGAAGAGCCAAATTTTGTATTGGTTGCAAGGTACTACCATCATTGGTGGGGCCGCCATATCGTCCCAATCAGATGGAAACAATGATAATGCAACACTATGACATATACGGCTTGGTCGAGAAGAGCATGATGGAGTTTCAAAAGCGGAATTTGCTAAAGGGATTGAAGACATGCAATTTCGATTTTGCAAGTATTGTGTGGTTAGAAAACAAGCAAAGGTACACTTTAAAATTGTTTCTCATAGTTTTAAACATATTTTAGACTATATTCATACAAATGTGTGAGGTCTCTCTCAGATTAAATCACATGGAGGTGCTAGTTTATGAGATATAAGTACAAGGCTTTGGCAAAGTTCGAGTGGAAGGCCAAAGTGAAGACCCGGACTAGGAGAAAGGTCAGGTATTTGCAGTCTAACAATGGAGGGGAATACAAGTCCAAGGAGTTTGAAGATTTCTACAAGGCGGAAGGTGTTACAAGACACTTTACTACTTCATACACTCCTCAACAAAATAGTGTTGCAGAAATGATGAACAGAATTTTGCTGGAATGAGCTAAATGCATGAGGTTGAATGCAGGCTTGAGCAAGGTATTCTGGGCAAAAACAGTGAATATGTCCAATAATTATATCATCAACCGATTAACACATACTGCACTGGATGGCAAGGGTCTAGAAGAAGTATGGACAATTAAACCAATAGCCTATTCTGGTTTAAGAATGTTTAGTTGTCCATGTTATGTACACATACAAGATTCACAATAATATAAGTTGGACTCCAAGTCAAAGGAGTGCATCTATGTTGGATTTAAGAAAGGATTGCAGGGCTACAAGCTATGGCTTCCAACTTCGTATAAGGTTATAATCAACATGGATGTGTTTAATGAGGAGCAAATGTTGAAGCCAAATTGGTTAAAGGGGGAGAAGTGTAAGAAAGAAATGATGGAAGGACAATAATGTGGGATGAACTAGGAGATATGATGATTTTTGGATCTTCAAAGGATCAAGTTGAGGCGGAGCATGTTGGATCATCTAAGGATGAGGTAATCTCTAGTGACAATCAATCTGAGCATGATAATCAATCATTAGAAATACATCTTAACCAAAGACCAGGAGCGACAGATCATAAAGGCACCGGTCAACTTGGGTCCAAGGATGTTGTCACCTATGCATTGATGATTGGAGGTGGCGATCTAACTTCTTACAAGGAAGCCATAAATAGTAAGGAGGCAAGCAAATGGGCGATAGTTATAAAAGAAGAACTCAAGTCTTTACACAAGAATGAGACTTGGGTTTGGTGGAGTTACCGAAAGGAAAAAAGTGTATTAGATGCAAGTGGGTTTTTCGGCATAAGAAGCTTTATCCAAAAAAGATGGAAGAAAGGTTTAAGGCCCGGTTAGTCGCAAAAGGATATGCTAAAAAAGAAGGTGAGAACTACAATGAAATCTTCTCACTGGTAGTAAGGCACACATCTATTCGAGTTTTGTTAGCTATGGTAACTATGCATGATCTAGAGTTGGAGCAACTTAATGTGAAAATAACATTTCTTCATGGAGATTTGGAAGAATAAATTCACATACATCAACTGGAAGGATTCAAGGAACATGGAAGGTGAACATGATATGCAAGTTTAAGAAGTCATTTTTTATGGGTTGAAGCAATCACCTTGTCAATGGTACAAGAGGTTTCATTCCTTTATGCTAACATTTGGCTATTCTAGAAGCGAATATGATAGTTGTGTGTATTTTAAGGTTCTTGATAATTTTGTATATATTTTAAGGTGATTTGCTTATTGTTACTAAGGATATGCCTGAATTGAACAAGCTTAAATCTCAATTATCTAAGGAATTTGATATGGACTTGGGGGAAACTAAAAATATTCTTGGCATGCAGATCAAAAGAGACAAGAAAGGCAGAAAGTTGTGACTTTCTCAAGGTAGCTATGCGGAGAAAGTGTTGGAAAGGTTTGCGATGGATAAATCAAAACCAGTATCAACTCCTACATTACAACACTTCAGGTTATCTACTTTGTTATGTCCTACAACAAATAAGGATACGGCGAACATGTCTCATATACCAGATGCACAGACTATTGGATGTTTCATGTATGTCATGGTATGTACAAGACCGGCTATTGCACAAACAATTAATGTAGTAAGTAAGTATATGTCCAACTTAAGAAAGGAGCATTTGAATGCGGCCAAATAGGTTATGAGATATTGGAAGGGAACTACAAGGTATAAAATTTTATATTCTCATGGTGCTTGTAATTTAATTGGCTTTATGGATTAAAACTAAGTAGGAGATCTTGATCAAAAGAGGTCTACCACCGGATATATGTTTAAATTAGGTGGAGCTATTAGCTGGTGGTCTATGCGTCAACCAACTATGGCTTTGTCAACAACAAAAGAAAAATATATGACAGCAGTTGAATGTGCTAAGGAGGCCATATAGTTAAATGGTTTGGCGGAGGAATATGACAAAGTGGAGTTACATTGTGCCAATCAAAGTACAATTCATTTGGCAAAGAATCAAGTGTATCATGATAGAACTAAGAATATTAACGTGCAACATCACAAACTTCGAGAGATCATCAATGAGGGGTTGGTTTGTCTTGTGAAAATTCATAGAAATGCCAATGCAACAGATATGCTCACCAAGCCAATTATTTCAAAGAAGTTCATAAAGATGTGGGTAGAGGAAGCCTCCAAAAGTGAAGACCGAGTTGAAGGCAGGCACTTTTCTAGCAAAGCGAGAGCGTCAGCTGAAGGAAGCAAGGCTCAGACTGGATCTATTTAAATAGCTTGAAGTGCTCTTATCTGAGCTAGCCAAACCATTTTGAGGCCGATCGGCAGAGAGGTTGCTTTCTTTTAAACACCTGTGCGGGCTTAGGGGCGGATGTAGCCAAGTGGATAGCCGTGCAAGACATTGCAACCCACCTCCATCAAGATTCAGAGTCTTTTGAGCAGCTTCTAAAGATTTTGAAAAACCTGTCGGAATTGGGACTATTAAGTATCGAATTTCATCAAATTCTTCCATTTTGAGCTTAGTTGTAATTTATTGATGAGCAGTAGTCAAAGCAAAACCGGCTTCTTGAAGCTTTCTTTCTTTCTTTTTTTCCTCAAAGAATTTCGGCTATGACCAATGCCCCACCTAGCCGAGTAACAAAACTACCAGAAAAAAGGCAAGCAACGCTTTGCTACTTGCTTTCTCGCTTCCGAGAGGTGAAGGGAGCCTGACTTACGGCTTCCAAACAAGCCCGGTGCGAAGCTAGGGGATTGGATAGCTGGAAGTCAGAGGGCTTCTAATACTTGCAAAACCCTTCGTTCTGAGGGACCGTAGAATGCAAAGCGCCTTCTAAATGACTCGACAAAAGGGAAGGAGCCTATGCATTTGCATGACCCCTACAGATTTGACCCTTCCTACACCCAAAGCCAATCCGTCCTGCCACCATGCCGAAGAACGGAAGCAACTTCTTTTGAGGTCCCCCACAAGTGGTAGAATATGTGCAATAACCACCCCCCTCAGTCTAACACCTTCGTCTTGCTTGGACTTCACTTGTGTCACTCCATGTTGAGGCGACATTGCAACCCTAGTAGGACAGTAGTCGTGTCGGTATGGTGCGGAGAATTGTGCTGGTTTGGTACAAAGCGTCTACGTGTTTGTTCGAGAATATGGAGCACATTTTCTCACCAAGGTATAGATTTGAAGGTTTCACAACTCTTGATGCATGGAGGAAGACGAGGTGCAAAGAGGATTACAAACAAAACATAGAAAGACGAAAAGGACAAAAAAGAAAATGAGAGTTTTTTAACTCATCCTTGTGTGTTTTCTTCACCTATAAATATTTTACTTTGTCTCACTGTCTACACAACAAACACAATAACTTGTCATAAGGAAGCAAGTGTTGACTATTAGAGGCGACTATCACTTCTAGGATGAAAGGGAGAGAGATTGAAAAATTATAACTATTTTCATCTTTCACATAGTGGAATTACTCCTCTCTTTGGATTGTAGAGTTTGTCATCCACGTAATTTTCTAGTATGCCCTCTCTTTATTTCTCTATAGTGCTTTTGACTATTGTTTGATTATTGGATTCCACTATGTTTGGTCTGTATCATTGCGTACTCTAACAAGTTTTAGACACAACACAATCATCAGAAATCTATTGCAAAAGGATATGCATCAAGATATTATTTCACTTGGAAAAATTATGATTAGATAAGGACAAAAAAACAAAAGTTATCATTTCAGAAAAGATAGACTTCATTACCAAGGAGTCGTGGTATTTGACCCTGGTTATCTTCTTTATCATCAATGTGTTTCCCAAATTGCATAACTCGTTCCCCTGACTGAACTGCTGAGGACTACATATATGAAACAAAAGAAAGAAAAATGATTAATAAAGGGCAAGAAAAGAGACCCTGGATGTTGAGAATCATCTCCTAGTACAATGAATGAGTCAAACTACTAGAAGGCAAGTTTCTTACAGAATAAAGGTCTGCTTAATAACATTAAATCTTCTTCTTTTTCACACATTAAAAAATCTGGCATATCAATCCTAACTCTATGACATATAGTCTGCTATAGAAGTTACAAACGTACTTAAAGAGAAACAATTTATCCGAATAATCACTTACGACAAGTTCCTGGAGTAAAGTTCGGAGAGCATTCTCCAAAGACTGATTCTCGTCCTGTACGAGCACAATTTGCTTCTGCGCAAGGCAAGAAATTTCCATACAAATCCAAATTTACACAATTATTCACGATTGGAGTTCGCAACTAATATGAAACAAAAAATGAAACCTAAGTAGAACACAGGAATCTGATTGCAAAAGCAAAAGGCATGAAAAACCTGAGGTTTAATAGCTTCCTGCATCGTCCACAATGCGAACTCAGATGGCAACCCGGGCAGCTGCATAGCATTCTTGAAGATTCCCTGCAACACAAGAAGCGCTAAACCTCCACGAAAGATCAAGTAAACGCTGCGGCGGAGAGAAGGGGAATTACAATAACTCGGTCGCGATCGGCATGGCAGGAGACGTGAACAGGGGCTCGCTCTTTCTGGTGTTGATGGAGCAAGATGCGAAGCCCCGGCGCCGCCGCCGTCTCCGACATTTTCGGCGTCGTCGCCGGCGGCGATTCGGAGAAAGGATCTCTTGCTGCGGCGGAGTGTTTGATTGGGGAGGGAGAGGGCCCATATGTGGAAATTGGCCCATTGGGCTTCTTTTGGGAATTTATGGGCCTGGCTTGCTTATTGTTGCATTTGCCACATGAAGATTTTCATTAATTTTTTTTCTTTAAAGATAGTTTTTTTTCACTGTATATTTTTTGGAGTTCGGTATAAAAATAAAAAAATACGATTGGTGCATTTAAGATTATGTTGTTTTTCGCTCTGCCCCATTTGTTTTAGAGGCAATAGGCATATTTCCCACAAATATTTTTAACAAGAGGTTCCAATTCAAAACGTTAAGGAGAGAACAAAAAAAAGATTTTAGTCGTTCACTGTAATTTATTCATGCATATAAGCGCCATGTCTTTTTTAATTAGACAAACTTGCCCTTCTCAACCATTGACTTTTTTAATATTATATTAATTTGAGAAGAGTATATTAACATTGGCAGATAATATTTTCTTTCTTTCTACAAATATGTTCGAGTTAATATTAGTTATGATAATTATAAAGGCATCTCGTTCACAAGAATACCAGTTGACTTGATTTTCCGGTTGATCTTATTAGCCGAGATCTAATTATGATGGGCCATTTTATGATAATTATTAGCCGAGAAGAATTGGTTATGATATTGTATACTTACTTGCCCATTTTGAATTGAATCATTTCTTTCACGTCTGCGGTAAATTCCTTTCCTAAACAGGATGCAAAATAGGTTTAGATTAGAGTTGACCTAATCCGACCTTGATCCGGCTCAGAATCAATGATTAAATCAAATAAACAAATAAATATATGCATAGGTACCAAATCTGCTTTTCATATTCATTTTTTAATATCTAATTATAAGCTCACCTAGGTCTGGAGGGGATGACTATTTGCTTGTTAAAATTCCATTCCGATATTCAAATTACATTTGCTTCCTTAATAACATTTAGTAAATTGATCTTATCAGAATAAACTACAGCGCATTTCCACCTGAGTTTTTTCATACAAACGCTATCTTATTAAGAATGTATTACCAGTTACGCATTTTCACCAGTTGTCATCATGGGCACATCAATTCAAACGCAAATCTAACGTTGGAACACAGACCCACAACACGAGATCTTTAAGAAAACCTTACAAGGGTTGCAAACTACACGTACGCAATCTTCCCATAGCTTTCTCAGAAGCTAGAAGAAACAGGTAATGCCCGCTTTAGTGGACGCTTCCTATGCCCTTCACACATGACATGCGAGCATGCAGTCAGGAAACATCCGATGGTCGCAGTGGCTTCAACAAGAATTCCACCGTTCCTTCCTCTAAGCACCTGTTACAACAATTTTATAATCATAAGTACGTGAATTTTTGTCATAGCATTTTAAATTTGTACCTGCGGATTCGAATGGGAACATTTTCAGAAGACATAACCACGACAGGAATTTCCTTGAGTGTTGAGGATTCCTGTTACGTTGAAGAATTGGCAGTAATTTTATGTATATTTTTTACAAGAGAGAAGAAGAAAACGTACGTATAAAGAGTTATGAAAGAAAGGAATATTCATCCAAAGATACAAGTTCAAATCATTACCTTCACTTTCTCGAGAAGATCGAACCCTGTCATCTCCGGCATACAATAATCCGTGATAATCTTGTTGACCTTAGCATTCTGCATACAAAACAGAATTGTATAAGCTTTTTACATTTAATGGTACTAGCTAGCTTGATCATCATTTGAAAAGGCTAGTGAAAAGAAGCATTCAGATACCTCGTTGGAGGTTTCTATTCCCAAACCCAGCATCACCAGAGCCATCTTGCCACTCTCCACCGTCGTCGCTGAATAAGCAGGACATCATATTATATCAGAGAGAACATTGTTTCGTTGTCGGGAATTGCAAAACACAAGTACGTACCTCTATAAGCAGAGCTGTTGAGCAGCCTCCTTATCAGCTTCCTATAAAGCAAGCTGTCATCCACCGCAAAAACATGAAGCTAGGAATTATTATCATACTGTTTTTGTTCACCTTCTCCTGCTACCGAGCTCGACATCTACACCCAACGTACTACGTGCCAAGAGTGAGAGAGATGGAGACAGAAGAAACACCAGCAATGGCAATGGCTATTCACATATGCGCATCCATTTTAAAAACAGAATGGAAGGGGTGCAGAGATGATCTCATAGCACAAGAACAAAGAGAATGGGGGAAGATATCGAATCAGCGGCCGATACCCAGAATCACTAGGCTACAGATATCTTCGTCGGTGGGAGGATCTCCGCCTCCCAAGCCGCTGTATGGGAACAGGTTGAAGTAATGTAACGGGAATATGTGATATCTGCTCGGCATCCCCCAACATATCTAATTGCTAGACAAAGGCTCAAGAGGACATTTGAATACAAGTGAACGTACGGATTGGGTGTGGAAGGGAGAGAGGTGGAGATTGATTTTGGTCAGACAAATAGATCTTCCGAGATTCCTGTGATCAAAGCTTTGGAGTATGATTTGAAAGAGGAATGGTGTCAAATTTTTTACTTGGTTTAGTCTCTATGACATCTTTCTCTTTCTCACTTGCTCGCCGGACTCTTTCTGCAATCAGATTACCAAACAATAATGTGTGGGGATCGCTTGGGATATGTAGGGTCACCACTTTCTTTATTTGATATCGAATCTGCTACATGGGCACCATCCTTCTAAGTTGCTGAGACTGTAACTCTGTTACCGCTAATATTCAAAGGGATGTAAGTGACCAGGCTCACCTAAGGTTGATCTATAGATAAGATGGTTGGGTGGTTTGGATATGCTGCGAAGATCTCTGATTATAGAAAAGTCTGATTGCACATGCTGAGTGACTGAGCGCCATCTAAAGAGCGATTTTGTGTAGGTCCATATTCCTTCGCCATGATTTTTGGTGAACTAATGCTAAGAAGGAAATGGAGTCATGGGCAGGCCCAGTTTTGTGATCTGGACATTGATAAACAATTGAAAGGTGTGGGGTGTTTGCGAATCACAGATCTTCTCCCAGCTTGGTTACAAATTATTACTGACGGTTCAAGTTACTTAGCATATGACATGTTTGCTCTCAATTCCTTGGTCATGTAGGTTTTCTTAATTGCCACGGACAAATTGCAGAATTTTCTATCTCAACCGGTAAGTACCACAACGTTGTTGCTATATATTATAATATAAATATCAACTTTGATGTATATGAATATATGATATAAGACGCTCAATTTAATTGTTCATTTAAATTTATGTTTTCAATTTGTATTAAAACTACAATGTTGTTTGTTTGTGTTTTTTTTGGATTACCAAAACTAACATCACCAAAATACATATTCAGTTTGCACAATCTAGCCCACTTGGCTAGAGAATGAGCATAGACATTACAAAACCTAAATGGGTTGTTTCCGCTTGTTAGAGAATGGGACGGGTGTACGTCTGGTTCTTGTAAAAGATAACTGCGACAACCCAACAAGTCATCAATTGAGCCAATTTAGTTCTAGCGGGGTATGATTAACGCAAATCCCACAATCCCAGCACATTTCATAAGTGAAGAGGATTTGACGGTTTGATGGGCAAGTAATTTGATGAGCATAGACAAGTTGATTATATCGATACCAGGCCAAAATTCCTCAAGCTCTAAACTTGGAGGTTTAAGTAATACGTCTAACTTCCATAGAACGGCTTTTAGCGAGTTTTAATAAAGAAAAAATGACTATGAAGGCAAATAAAGAACAAGACCAGCTCATATCCACTCATGTGTTTTTTACGGTAATTGTCGCTTCTGAAAGCCGCGGATGAGCCAACAAAGAAGCCTGAAGGCATCAAATTGATGAAAAAACTTATTTTCATATGCTATCAATATATATACATATACACAAATAGGTTCGTTATACATTGAACTTTGAACCTAGAACACACAAATAAAATAAAACTCGCTGTTATCCATGAGACGAAGTTGTGGTCAACATTAATGTAATGGGGCTCGATGTGTATGTTTTTTTGCTTAAAAAACTGCTTGATGTGAAACCAATGTATTAATTATGTTTGAACATAATAATAATGATTACGTATTCAAAGTCAACCGTTCATCCTTGGCGTTCAACTTGGTTCACAGGCAACTGTTTTGTTAATTTTCTAGTAAATTAGCCAAAGACTCTTATAATGCACCGGGTGCATTTTAAACTTTTTAATAATAATAATAATATATATATATATATATTAATAACATATAATATTAATTTAAAAATATTAATAATTATTAGTTTCAAATAAAAATAATGAATATTAATTTAATTTTAACAAAAAAGATATATTTTTAGAATATAATGCTTATAAACAAATATTAAAATAATTTTAATTTTACATTAAAGTTAAGTAATATTATTAATTGAGCAGGTATTAATAAATAAAAAAATTAATTTAAGTAAGAATCTAATAATTAAATAAAATTATCATTTTTTAAAGATTTTTAATTTGGGTAGAATTATAATTATAATTTTCCCTAATATGAATTATTAATATTAAAAATATTAAATTAAGTAAGTATTAATGGGAAACCAGAATTAATCACAAGTATAAAAGACTGCAATGCGATGAAAAAGAAACCACCGCTTTATTAATGTAAGGGGGTTTAAAATATCCGAGCCGGGAGTTGGTTAAGGACACTCTTTGAAGAGATTATAAGTTTGAATCTTGCGCGTTTGAAAAATAAAAAATTCAAGACCGAGCCCGACAACCTTTTCAGGAAGATACAAACGCAACGAGACAAAACTTTTGCAAGGTTTGAAGTCTTGCACAGCTAAAAAAATAAAAATACGTTTAACCCAAGTCCTCCATCCAACCAGCCTTTCAGGTTCACGAATATTGATGAGGAATGGATGTGGATGCCTTGACTCAAGTAGGGTGAGAAAAATGGATGCAGGCTCAACAAAGTTTATATATTTATGCAGGTTCAATCTGTTATCCGATTTGACGTCACAAATACAATGTTAGTCACTCCTTTTGCCAGATCAAGAGACAGAGTTCCAATGGTCAAATATGGAGTTTCTGATACAACATCAGCCCTCCTGACACAGAAAAGGTAGAAGGTCTATAAAAACAAGATCTTGGATTTACACTAATCACAACTCAAATTCATGGATTGTTCCAAACAATCTTCATAAAAATAAATCTGTTCAGATTCCCTTTCAATCAGAGCTTCTGGCAAGTAGAATACACAGTAGTAAAAGCTGTACGCAACTTGAGATAATTCTCTTGCATTTCCCTTAAAACAAAGAGAACGTCCTGTCCACCCTTTTTGAGTTCCTCACAACAGACGAGGTGGTTATGCGTTCAATGAGCAACAGTGCAAAAGTCCCAACCAAGAAGAATGACCATTAACAATCAACCAATGCCATGGCTAGAGCATACTTTTCCGTACGAACAAGATGCAATTGCTCGATATGGCGATGGAACCATTCCCATTTGTGATCAGATTCCCCGGCTGGTCTTCAACGAGCATAGAACTGAGGGGTTTTAATGGGCGGTGCATTGGAGCTGGTTGATTGTGTGGTAGTGGACGTAGGTCCAGTACTGGAGCTGGATGATTGTGTAAAACTCGATCTATCACTTCTGATAGTTCTAACGGCGGCCATGTCTCCTATGAAGGTGGGTTTTGTCAGCTTGAACCTCTGGCCTATTTGGCTTCTCATTAGCACCACCACTTGTGACATGGGTGGCCTTGAAGCAGCTGCTTGTGTGCACATTAACCCTATTTCAATCACTCTCTTAATTTCCTCTTCTCCACTTTTGTTGGCGTCCAAGCTTTTATCCACTAATTCAAGCAGAGAATCATTCTCATACAACCTCCATGCCTGCCAGTGACAAAAAACCAAACACAATTCAAGTTTTTGCATCCAGTACAGATCCTGTGGCAGCCAACTAATGACATTAGCTGCTAAAGCAGTGAATGCACAAATATAGTTACCCATTCAAGAAGGTATTCAGTCACCGGTTCCATTCTTAAACTGTTGGTTCGTCTACCACTCACGATTTCGAGCACTACCAAGCCAAAGCTGTATACATCAACCTTCTCTGTAAGCTGTCCATGGATTGCATACTCAGGCGCCGTATAGCCGCTGTTGTTGAATAGGAGATATGAGTTTCCAAGTGACCAGCTATATTTGTTGAAATTGCATAGGACAAGATGACAATGACAAAACTACTCACAGAGTTCCCGCAAATTTGGTGCTCAGATGGCTCTTGTCACCCGGAAGCAGCCTGGCCAGACCAAAATCTGCAATTTTGGGATTGAAGTCACTGTCAAGCAGTATGTTGCTGGACTTGATGTCTCTGTGTATGATACAAACAGGAAACTCCTCATGTAAGTAAGCAAGCCCCCGAGCTGTGCCCATGATTATGCTACGTCTCTGTTTCCAAGTAAGGTTCCCCCTCTTCTTCTGACCTGATGAATACATTCATGTAATCATCTAAACATTGGATTCCTCCATTTGAAGAGAAGAAGATAAATAATGGTTTGTTGCAACAAGTTGATTTATAAATAGAAGAATGAACCTACGAACCAAATAAGTATTTGTCAAGGCTGCCGTTGGGCATGAACTCGTAGACAAGGATAAGTTCAGGGCCATTGTTGCAGCAGCCAAGGAGGCGGACTAGGTGCCGGTGTCGGACATTGCTGATGAGCCTCACCTCCGTTTCAAAATCTCTTCTAGCACGGTTCGACTCTGGCAACATGAGCTTCTTGACTGCCACCACTGTTCCATCCTTTAAGGCACCCTATCATAACATCAAAACAATCCAATTGAAGAGGAAGTCGAAATTTAAAAATAAAAATAAAAACAGAGAGCCCGACAAAACTCATCAAACGAGTTTGCTTTGTGACAAGAATGTAATAATACCTTATACACCGCGCCAAATCCACCCGCGCCCAGCTTATTTTCTTCACAGAAACTCTTGGTTGCGGATTTCAGATCTTGATAGGGGAAGATTGTTGGACCACGCAGCTCAGACAGGCCCAGGTGGTTTCCTGTATTGATAAGATTAATTAACAAGATTTTTCAGCAATGAGAAAGTATTCCCATACAAAGTGCTAACCAATTGTCTGATGAAAAGAATGTTTAATCAACAAAAAGTGCTATAAATCATGCAAAAAATATGGAGGTGTATACCCTTGAGTCCATTCTTGTCAGTTTTAGTAACCTCCGGCTGTCTGCAGCAGAGGAAGCGAGCAAATAGAGACATGAGCACCGTAGCTCACTGCAATGATCACCTTACTCCTCTTTGATCTTCCTGCATGTCCAAACGTCAAGCTTTTTCATGAACTAGACAAAAGAAAGGATCAAAACAGTAAAACCCAATTGCCCAATTCAACGATTTTTTTGATCATCTAGATACGGATCACGTTTCATATTTTCGATGCCTGAATACAATCATATCATCAAACAAAACAGCACAACAGAATCGAAACCTGAATATGGTTCCTCCAAGAAGTCAACTCAAGCACATGGCCTCACAGCCGTATATAAAAAACAGACTTCCAAAACTTCTGTGTCGAGATCTTGTCAATGAATAAATTCATTAGCTAATCAGATACATATTAATATATTATGATAAAGACTGGCATAAACTAACCTGCATGCACCAGGGAGGATAAACGCCGATCAACAAAAACCCAATTCTAGTCGGCAAGCCGCGGCGCACATTTCTGAATATAGAGCCGTTCAAAGTTGGCCGTCTCTTGGATTGCGACGGAGGGGAAGAAGCCGGCGGAGGAGGGAGAGTCTGATAAGCTCGTCGGAGAAAGGTGTTCGTGAGAGTTTGTGGTTGTAGACAAACACGGCGTCAAGTCAGCAAATTGAAGCAGGTCCCCAGTGATTTATTGGTTGACTGGAAGTTGGGACATAGAACTTGGAACAGGTGAATTATTGTGAACAAGAAATGGATGTGTTCAGATGGAGAATGGGATTTGGATCGTTGGAGGAACAACCAGAGAGTCAACCAGTCAAGATACGTGTGGATGGGATCTCCATGCCATGGCCAGCGCAAAACGCCGGGCGTCGATCTGTTTTTTTTGGTCAGCAATCAACCGATATTAATTATATCACATATTTACATACAAATATGTAAAATTTTAATGACAATTATTGTTATTTTTTTATAATAAAATATGTTGTATCTTTGAAAATATTTATATCCCTGCTGAATAATTGTATCTTTAAATTTTAATAACTATAGCCCGCATGCAGTTATTGAATCGATTCCTTTGAAACTCGAACCTGGTACATAATGAGCATATAAAATGTATATTTAATAAAAATAACGCATCCTCATATGGATCCGTAATATGTATATTTAAAATGTTTATCTAATTTACCCGGCCCCACCGACAGCCAATGCGTTCCATATTTCCCCATTTTGGAATATCTTCATGTTTCTAGCAGGTACGGATGGTGGAAGTGTCGAGAATAATAAATGGTGGTAACAGTTGACCAAAACACAGTAGTTTCCACTTTCCTCCTTGCGTTTGGACTTGTGATCCTGTTAGGCCCAACTTCTGAAGTTTGTATTGCCGTAGGGCATCGGCCCCACGGCAGTGAAAGCAGCATGGTGCTGAAAATTTAACTTTAGGGTCGTAAATGGTAATTTAATTTTTTTATTTATCAATTGTTTTAAGTTAAATATAACTTAAATAATAAAAATTGTATTCATCATATAATAAAATAGCAAAAAACTTGGTTATTTAATCAAGCCAACTTTCAATATGAATGATAACAGTAAGAGGTTCCACCATAATTATTTTATCAATTTAACCAAAAATAATTTAGTCATTTTATATATAATTATAAATTCACATTCAAGTCAACTCTATTTTTAAAACTTTTAATAGTAGAAGTTCACTCTAACGATATTAATAGACTTTTTATTTTCCTCAACACTAATTTACTATAGTTTTCATAATTGTAATATTTTATATTCTCTAAGGGAGAAAATACTTTAGATAACATTTTATATGAAGTGAAAAAAATTAACCACGTATTAACCATTAAAACAATAACAAAGTAGAGAGAACTGGATAATGACATAACCTATAAACTCGGTTAGTCACTTGACTATAGAAATTAAGTCGTAATTGGGTCATTTATAACCTGAATTGCTGAAAATTATTATTATAAAATTTATTTATTTTTTATAATTGTGTCCAATTATTGTTAATAATATTAAAAGAATATTAATATTATATTAATATAATAATAATATATTTTACTAAGCTTTAATGCCATCAATCACGAAGACAACCCATATTATGCGAGCTTTATACGTTGCTGACCAAATGTAATCAAAGGTGGTTATAACTTGACGTAAGCAATTGATCCGACCAAAGGGAACCAAATATGGCTACAATTCGAAGACAAGTTGTTTTTTTTCTTTTATTATGAAGATATTTAATTTAGGATATCTTTGTGACTGAACAATTTAAATTAAGGTTGACGCTTAAAAAATCTTTTTTACATAAAAACCTTTTTATCATAATTTTTTTCATAAAAACTTTATATGTAACTTTTACTTTCCCTTAATTAGAAATTATGGACGTTTGAAGTAGTTTGTTTGTGTGTTTTGAATCATTTTATATATTTTACAGTTACGTGTTAAAACTAGCAGTGTCTATCAATTGGGTATTAAGGCAAACCCGATTATTTATCACTAAGGTAAAACTAAACCAATCATTTATTAAATGGGTACACATTCAACTATTACAATTACATGTTTAGATAAAAAGGAAAAATATCAGAAATAACCAAGTTTTTAATTATTTTTTACAAAATAAACAAAATTTTAATATTATATTAGATATAACCAGATCTTCAATTGTAATTTCACTTTATTGATATAAATACCCTTAATATAACTTTAATTTTTTAAAAATATATTTTCTTACATTTCATAAGATGAATGATATTTTTTTAAAAATATTTTATTCAAAACTAAAATATATTAGATAAAACAAAAGTTTTAATTTATAATATGACATTTTTAAATTCAAATTTCAAACACTCAAATTTATATATTTTATTTCTTTTTATTTTTTGCATTTTGATGGTCCAAAAGTCAAAATAAAAATAGAAATTTTGATTTGGCGCAATTATACAATGTTGGAGCATATTCATCATTTATTAGTCAATCTTTTTATTTTTACACAAAAAGTTAGTAAATATTATAATTTTTATTAATTATCTACTTTATATTAATAAAAAGAGTTTTATGGGCATTTTTATCATTGAATAAACAATAATGAGATTTGATTATAATTGATATAAAAGTTATTAAAAAAGCTATATCTAATATAATTTTAAATTTTAGTTACTTTTAATAGAATAATTTGAAAGTTGGTTGTTTCTAATATTTTTTACAAAAATATTTAAACTATATGATAATAATACATATTCCAAAAAGTGAAATTGAGTGAACAATATTTTAAAAATATAAATAAGATATCTGTTAATTTCATTGATAAATATTATTTTTTAAATCAATAAAGTTTTAATCTTCATATTTAAAATTATAATATAAGAATTGGTGGATGATATTGAGGTACCTATCACTCTCTTGCCAAATTTATTGTTGGGCACTCAATTCTGTCAAACCAAAATCTACTATTAATTATTTGAAAGAAAAATATCACAAATATCAAGATTTCAAAATTTTATTTCAAAAAAACCAAAATTTCAAAGTTATATCGAGTATATTAATTTTTAAAATTTTTATATCAATTATGATCAAATCCTATTATTTTTTGTTTAATGATAAAAATACCCATAAAATATCATTTTTATAAAGTTCAAAATAGTCATTGGATAAAAATTATAATTTTTACTAACTTCATATATAAAAATAAAAAGGTTGGCTAATAGATACTGAATATACTCTAAAATTATATTATTGAAGAGCTAAATAGCAAAAAAATAAAATTTCAAAAAATTTTTGAATTATGGATTTTCAAAATTCAAAAAATAAAATAAAATAAAATGTATAATTTTTGGGTGTTTAAAATATGAATTTGAAATTGTCATATTTTATTAAAAATTAAAAACTTTATTTTGTCTGATATATTTTTTATTTGAATAATCTGTTTTTAAAAAAATCTGAATATCATTCATCACGTGAAAAGTAAGAAAATATATTTAAGAAAATTTGAAATTAAACTGAATCTATTTCTGTTAACAAAGCAAAAATTACGAGTAAAATATATTTAAAATATATAAATGGGAGATCGGGTTATATTTAATATAAATTTAAAAATTTGGATACATTTGATAAAAAACATTGCAACAGGGTCATTTATTATATTTTCTCTTGTTTTGAATTTTATTATTAGAGTTGATCGGATCTCAGGGGGCACCTGATTAAAACAAACGAGTCGAGTTTGATGGAGTCGGATGAGTCGCCACCCACTCACAACTCGGCAACGTAGCTTTTACTCCTCCACCCAGAAGGTCGTCGTCGACGTCTTCACCCGCTGATCGTTGCAGTTGTGGGGAGGGGCGATGTCGGCGGTGTCGACGGCGAAGGGACTCCTGGAGGCGGCCAAGTTCGGGCTCTATGTCGCCATCCCCGTCGGACTCATGTACGCCTTCGCCAACAACTCCCACAATCTCCAGTGGATCATGCGCAATGTACGCACCTCTATCCTGAATTGGGTTTGCTCCTTTTTCTTCTTTTCTTGTGCTTTTGGATCGTAAAAGCTGGTTTCTTGATTGGTAGGAAGGTATAGATGTTCTGGATTTGTGCTTTTGCTGTTGGATACGGCTGGCAGTTTGGCTTTTGATTGGTATAATTTGTTTTAGTGGGTGAAGATGCCAGTGATAATCTAGTTATTCCAAATATTTCCAGCTAACGAATTGATTATTTTTTTCAACTTTCTTCTGCTTTTGGTGTGCCATTTGGGTATGAAGTTCGATTCTTGATTAATGATAAATGTTTGTTGCTAGATTGAAGGATCCACCCCACCCCCCACACCACCCCACCCCTCCTCTCAATTATGAATTGGGTTTACTCATTTTTACGGTTTTTGGGGCTTTTTCGTATGCTATTTGGTCGTAAAGTTCATTACTGATTCGTAGGAAATTTGTGTTGATAGTTAAAGGTGTTCTGTACTTGTGCTTTTGTAATTGGTGCTGCTGGCTGTTTGTTTGGTTTTTGGTTGGAGAATTGGTGTAATTTATTTATTTAGATGGACGAAGATGCCACTTTTTTTCTTTGGCGAGTATCCTTGTTTTTTTTATTAATCTAATTGTTCTAGATATTTTTAGATGCGGAACTGAGGGGGTTTTAAATTTTATTTTATTTTTGCTTTTTGTGGCATTTGATTATAAATTTCGATTCTTGGTTCTTGGTAAGGTGTAATATATTTGTGCTCTGTAATTGATGATGCTTTTTTTTTACTTGGTATTTGATCAGTGATTAGCTCTATTGTTCTAAATCTGTTTTGATGGATTAGATACCAACATTCTGTGGATTAGTGAATTTCCTTTCATTTGTGTGATTTCTCGAGTCATTCTTGATATTTTTAGCTGGGGAATTGAGAGTTCTTCTTTTAATTTTCTGTAATTGGTGAATAACCTTGTTATCTGTGGTTTATCATTCTTCTGTAATCCTTATCCGGTGAATTGGGTTTTTATCCTGCTTTTCAGTTGCTGTTCGTTTATAAATTCTTTCTTTGATCCGTGCAAACTATGTGTAGATTGGAGATGAAAATGGCAACTTTCTGTTGATTAGTGTTTATTTTGTGCTTTATTAGTTATTCTAGGTTATTCCACATGGTGGATTAAATTGAGTTTTCCTTTCTATTTTCCCCCTCCTGACTGCTATTTTATGATGAATTACTTTTTCTTCATTGGTGTAAAATCTATGTAGATACATGCATGTGCCAACGTTCAGGGGAATGCTTCATGGATTGTATTAGATTTGTTTTGTTTGGGAAAATGGCTTATTGAATTCTTTGCGTTGAGTGTATGCATATTTTGTGGTGTTCGTATTATTTTGCTAGCTGTGTTGATGTGTGTTTATCGTGAAAGTTTGTGGGTTGTATTAGCTTTAAATTGGTACTTGTTTAACTACAACTCATTTGAGATTCGTTCTACATTCTACACTCACTTGTGGAAAATTTCTTAAGGATATGTTTGAAATTGCAATTCAGTCAAGCGTTGCCAGTTCCAAGACTGATGAAAGAGGAGTGTTGGCATAGAAAGTATTTTTGGCTATCATAAGTTATCCAGTTGTAATCGTATGGATTTTAATCTAGGATCCATGGCCCCTGGATCTCTTTCTTCAATAGCATTGAAGAAAAAAATGAGAAAGAAGATACCTTTGAAATTGCCTTCATTTGTAACTGTTGTCAATTGTCATACCTACATTCTTAGTATTGATTGGAATATAGCTACATTTGATGTTTCCTCAAATGATTCATTCCTGAAAGTGAAAGAATGCATCCACGATCAGTGTAACAAAATATGGGAATGAAGCGTCTTCCATAGGGGTTGCTGAGCTCACATATTCCGTGTATTCTTTGTTTCTTTCAGGGTAGGGTAGGAAGTTATTAATTGATTAATTCATTGTTGTTCTGTTGCTGTTAAACTGACTCTTATTTCCTTTCTGTAACGGAGTGTTGCTATTTCTGTAGTACAGCATGTGATAATGACGGTCTTCATGTTCAGTAACATGAAGTAATCGAGTTGATAGATTTTATAGGGCAAAATTGACTTTCATCTATTTGGCGTGGCAATTCTGAACCTTAGAAGACAGTCCATAACTTTATATTCACTAGTTTAATAGCTAGTTGGAGAATGCCAAATGGTTGACTATTTCTGGAGAACACAAGAATGGCAGTGTGGCTTTTATGTATTTGAATGCTACTAGTTGAGACTTAATTTTATAGCTCTTTTGTCGCTTGTCATCCTCAGCTTACGGATATTGCATGATTTTGTTGCTTGCTAGTGCATCATATAAACATATATTCTTGCCTGTCGAAAATTTAGCATGCCGATATCAACAAAACCTGCACCTTACACTTTGTTCTCTTGCAGCGATCGTATGTGGTTTATCCACCCGAGGGACCTCGGCCACCATCCCCAGAAGAAATTCGTGAAATGGTGAGGAAGTCAGCTCGCAATAAAGACACCAGCCATTCAACGTAGTCGAATTCTGTAAATATTGCATCAAGCGGAGGTCCTTAACTAGCTGGGATGCACCATAAGTTTTCTCCGCCATGTTCCTATTTGTATTTTCTGTTTGATGACAAATCTTGTACTTCTGGCTTTACCAGTTCCCTGGGAACCTGGGCATGTAAACTATTTGACAAGCTCTTTATGCATCAATGTTCTTGTCGGCTATTGTAATTGCAGAATGTGGATAATTCCTTCCAATTTGAATGTGGTCCTTTAATTGACCTATTTTGTAGCAGATACTACTTTCAAGTTCCAGCAATATCTAGTATTTAAGCGGGAATCTGTAAATCTGAGCAATCTTCTTCTATTTGCATGTTGCCGGAATGGATGCCGGTGGGTTTTAGGAAATTTTCGGTGAGCTTATGCGTTCTTATTAATTTTTAATAAGACTCGACTTAGAGTTTGTCAATTTTGGGTCAAATCATGAACGCAAATATTACGAAGATCTACTCGCATAGATTTTTTCCTGATTTTCTCCTGGCAATGGCATGAACACTCCAATAACTTGGTTGAGGAAGTTAATTCTAATGTTGCAATTGAAATGAATTTTTGAGGGATAAAAAGTAATTGAGATGGTCTTTTTCTCTTGAACTGAATGTATGGAGAGCAAAACTTTCGCTTTCAACTGTTTGAAAGGTGATTTCACCTAGTATTGTTCGGTGCAGTTTGCTTTGCGGGTGAAGGTATTTACTCCCATTGACTTGTCCAAGTCTTTGTTTAATGGAAACCTTCTTCCTGCGTTGCTTCTCCATTCCAATGATGCGATCTACGGATATGAACTTGCCCTGCAAGTTCATCCACTGATCATTCTAGCTTCAATTTCCTCTCCTTAGTCCTCCCACGCAATACTGCACATAACCATTTAACACCTTCCCTGGGAGCAGTGTTATTCTCTCTCTGTGAGTGTCGCTTCTCGCTTATCTCTTTTTTTTCCCAAGCTTCTCGCTTATCTTTTTTCCCCCTGATTTTCTTTATACGGTTTCTTGGTTTTTTTGTTCGTTGTCAGTGAAGCCTTAGCTAATGCCTAAATTTATTCATCTATTTCTTCAGGTAATCTTGTTTTTTCCTCTTTTATTGCTCCATTATGTCTTCTATTTCCTATATTCAGTGTCTGCATTTTATTTGATATGATTAATGCCATGTATTCTAGAAAGTGTGAAAGAAATTGTGTCTCTGTTTCATTTTGACTTTATCTTGCTGGTAGTAAGATTTGTTATTTTGTGAAATTAATTTGGAGAAACTATGATCCCGCAAGATATTGAGAATTATTCTTTCTACATTACTGGGGTGTCATACTTCTATGATTTTCCATCAGGATGTTTCAGTTTGATCATGGAAACCGTTAACATCTTAAAAGATTTAGTTCCAGCTTTTGTATGGCTAAAATTTTGTCAATATACTTGTTGCCGTTAAAGCTGTCTTCCTTGTCTATGAGAATTTTTGCGCGAGAAATTCTGGAACTGCCTTAGTAAAGCCTCCTCATCTATTATTGAAAAGTAGATCTTCATAACAAATATTTAGCTTTCAGACACTAGTTTGATTATAAGAGTTTTGATTTGTAATAAGTTGCCATGCATATTTTAGTTTTGCATCAATCTCACTCTTTCTTGGCTGTTTGTATCAAAATATTTTTAAACTCGATTCATTCATAGCTCAGATTTACCCCCAATGCTATAGAGTGTGAAAATTGAAAGAATTGCCTCTCATGTGGCAGTGCTAAAATTTTCGGGGAAGCAATTTAGCTAGATGTTTGGTTAGAAAGTTGATGTGCATTTTCAAGTGAAGAGCAGATTAACTGGCGCAGGTGCATCCTACAATTTCCTTGTATGAGTTTTCATAACTGTGCTGAGTATGGGGTGACAATAACTTTGCCTTCAATTTTTCCAGGAGCATCATGACATCGTTTGTAGAACTTATCCCGATTGGAACACTTTTAGCTTATCTGACCAATGATATAATTGAGACAGCTTTGGCTGCAAAAGATGTACTTATTGAGAAGGAGAGCTTCAAAATATTATCCAATTATTTGTATGATATTGAGCCTTTTTTAAGAGAATTGCAAGCTCGGGAGTTGAAGGAATCTCCTGCTGCAAGGCAAGCACTTGATTATTTGAAGGAAGATGTGAGGAAGGCTTCTAGTTTGGTGGAGAAGTACAAAAGTGGAGCCCGCTTTTATTTGCTCATCAAGTGCCGACATATTGTGAAGGAAGTCCAAGAGGTTACAAGGGGTATAGGGAGGTCTTTGAAAACCTTATTCTCTTGCTAGCACTGAAGTGCTTACAGATATATCAGAGAAAGTCAAGACGTTACATGATCAGATGCAGAAAGCTGAGTTTGAGGCATCTCAATCTCAGGTTAAAATTGTTGAGAAATTGAAGCAAGGACTTTTAGAACAGAACAGTGATTTAAGCTTTGCTAACGATATGTTGATTGAAATAGCTAAGGCTGTTGGAGTACCTGTGGAGCCAACTGAAATAAGCAAGGAGCTTGAGAGCTTCCGAAGGGAGAAAGAAGATGCTGCAATCCGTAAGGAGCAAGCTGATGTACTATTTCTTGATCAGGTTATCAAACTCTTATCCTTAGCTGATGCAGTAAATGACCAAGAAATTAGAAAGCAGTATGAATCAAGAGTGCAAACAATAGAAAAGATGCAGGAGGAGTATATACCTCCCTTGGAGCATTTGTGTGCCCTATAGAAAAAGAAGTGATGTCGGAACCTGTAAGTCTTTGCACTGGGACAACGTGTGAGAAGAGAGCCATTGCAGCATGGATTAATGGTGGTCAGACAAAAGATCCGGTGACGGGGGAAGATCTCAAAGATTTGTCATACAGATTAAACGTTGGTATTAAACAGTCAATCAAAGAGTGGAGAGAACTGAACTATTGCTTGAATATAAGATCCGCAAGGTTGAAATTGCAATCAGATTTTGAGTCTTCTAACGAAGAGGCTCTTGGCCTGATACAGGAGCTAGTCAAAGACAATCCTATTAATAAGGATTGGTTAGCTATCGAAGGAATTGTGGAAAGAATTGTGGGTCTCCTCTCTCAATCGCGCAATCGAGATATCAAATGGAAAGTTCTGGTGACACTAACGGTTTTAGTGGAAGGCCATGGCAGAAACAAGGTAAAATGTCAGCCTTTTTTTTACAATTACATTGCTGCTCGGTTTATATGTTGCTAATGATAATCATAGTGAACAAATTTATAGCCAGGAAGCCTTTGATGGTATATTTAGCCAAGCCTGTAGAATTTTCAGATTCATCCCTCGGGAACAATATCTTAATCCATAGAATCACTTTATATTACAGTTTTAAGATATCCCTCATATCTTTCCTAGTGCCATTTTTTAATTCAATTTCATTCCTGGCATCACCTGGTAGCATGGTTATCTCAAACCTCTATCTTTTTCTCTGGCACACATGGCTATTTATCAATTTTATGTTTTGACTTTTTGCAACATCACTTGTCATTTGATCCTTTTTCGACTGACATTAGATTTCAATGATATTACAGGATAGAATGCTTGAGTGTGGAGGACTTGATCAGGTCATTCTTTGCCTTGGACGTGATGTGAACACAGCGAAAGCTGCTGTTGATTTATTGTTTGAGCTTTTGCAAGACGGGTCTACTTGGAATTTGTCAGTTTGCAAGGAGCTCGCTAAGCGTAGTAGTGGAATTCTATTTCTTGTTACTCTTTTGAAGGGCACCGTAATTGAGTCAGCAGAAAAGGCCAAGCCAATATTGTTGAAGCTTTGTGAGGACCATGATGATAATATTGTGGCTGTGGCTTCTGCTCATTGGTACAAGCCTCTCATTGATCGTTTCCATCAAGGTTTGTCATTTCATAGAATTTTGCAGTGAAAAATTAGAAATTGATCAGCAGCTATGATCTTCCAGTAAATTACACTTGAAAGCTTGTGTTGTTCTGTAAAATTTATATCTGATATAAATTACTTCATAATGTCTCTCTTGTTTTCAAAGAACAATTTAAAATTTTACAGTTGTGTAAAGTAAAAGCAACCATTAGCTTAGACATTCAATTTTGCTCTAAGCATAACTATACCCAGGTAGTTATGTCCAGAGATTATCATTTTTTAAATTTTATTTTATCTTTTTGTTGATATGCGATTTTCCAGGACCAGAACAATCAAGATTTGCAATGGCAAAAGCCCTTGCTGAGGAGTTAGAGTTAGTTGACGAGGATAAAAAACTACTTGGACAGGAAGGAGTAGTTTCTTCCTTGGTAGAGATGATGTCTGGAAACCTTGAAAGCAAAGATTTGGCCTTTGCTGCACTTACCAAGCTTTTGAGCTGTTCTCCTAATAAAAAGTTCATGGCTGATGCTGGAGGTGTTCCTATTGTTTCTGATCATTTGTTCTCGTCTCATGTCCCTGTAAAAACCAGGGCCAAGTGTGCTGAAATCCTAGAAAAGCTTTCTTCTAATGATGGAATAAAATTTTTTGTTGATGCTGAGGGAAACAGTCTTGATTTGGAGGCAATAACAACTAATTTATTGGCCATCTTGCGGAATAATCCTGCGTTGAATATAGCCATAATAAAGCTTGCTTTATATGCATTGCTTGGTATTTACAAGTCAGGTTCAAGTGTTGTTGAAAGAGCAGTTGCAGGGAGTAATGGTGTTTCCATAGTCCTTCCATTGATGGAGAATAACGATTCAGAAATTCGAGAAATTTCCCTTTATCTGCTCTATAGATTTTCTCGGCATGAACCTGAAGGAATATCTAATTTTCTTCTTGTTCCCAGGAGACTGCATGCCTTCATAAGCTTTCTTGAAGATGACTCTAATGCTGATGTGCAGATGGCTGCTGCTGGACTGTTGGCTAATCTTCCGAAATCAGACATAGTTTTGACAAAGAGTTTGATTGAATCAAATGGATTGGTTGCACTCTTAAACATATTCAGACTTGGAACTGCTGAAGCCAAAGAAAATGCACTCGGCGCTCTCTTTCGGTTTACTGATCCTTCTAAAATTGAAATGCAGAAGAAGGTAGTGGAGCTGGGTGCTTATCCTCATCTGGTTAGTTTTCTCAAGTCAGACAGTATGATCTCCAGGGCCAGATCAGCTGCTTTATTAGGCTACTTATCCCTGAATTCCCATGAACTCACCATTGCACCTATAACCAGTGGATGCTTGTGTTTTCGACGGCCCCAGGTGCCTCTTTGTAGTGTTCATGGAGGAATATGCAGTGTCAATACTTCCTTTTGTTTGGTCAGTGCAAATGCTTTACCAGACTTGGTAGGATTATTGCAAGAAAGGGTGCATGAAACTGCTTATGAAGCTGTTGTAACATTAGGTACATTGGTTTCAAGTGGCTCATGTTATGGTGGAGCTAACATGCTGCATAAGAATGAAGCCATCTATCCTTTGTTGAACATTCTTGAGTGGGGGACTCAGGAGTTGAAGGGAGAGGTTCTAGGACTTTTAGATAAAGTCTTTACAAGCAGAGATTTGGCTGATTTTTATTGTCAAACTGGTAGGATTTCGCTGCTGGGTCTTAGCAGGAATCTTGAGGAGAGGAAGCTTTCACAGATGGCTACAAGGGTCTTGGCAAAGCTTGAGCGATATTCGCGATCCATGCCGTTTATTTAAAATGAGGGTCTATTTAAATGTCTTAAAATTATATAAAAAAATATAAAAAATTTGTTTGTGTTTGAATGTTAAAAAATTTAGTCGAAAGAACTTTTATTTTTGGTCAAGGTAAGTTTGTGTAAAAATTTTACAAAAATAATATTTTTTTATGAAAAATAAAAAAAGGAAAAACTTTAGGAGACGTACATAAATGTTTTATTTCCATTTTTTTCCTAATATCCAAATATATAAAGAAAATTTTTAAAATTTTTGTGTCATTTTATTCTAATATATTCTATTTTTTATAATTTTTTCTATTTATATTATTTTGATGCGAACCAAGGAACCCATTTAAAACATGCTTTCATTAGGAGATGTTTCATTATATATTTCACAAATCCCTTCCCTCAAATTCTTCATGTTTTTTCATATCTTTCCTTCTTTTTTTTTTTTTGTTGAACTTGGTCTTATGGATCATGTTTTCCAACTTTTATCCTGAGTTTTGTACCATCAATTTAAATGTGGGAACATCTAATAAATGATTCAAAGTCCATATTGCTCATCCTAGTCTTCCCGAGACCTGTTTTTTTTTGTTGGTCCCCTTTTTTTTTCCAATAGATCTGTTTCAGTTCTTCCAACGTCAACTACTATTTTTCCAAGGCAAAGTCAAATACTTTTGTTGCTATGTGCATGTCAACTACTTCAGTTTTTTTATGTGCAAATAGCCTAATCAAAAAAAGTTACTGACAGCAACATCAAAACTAAAATTGACCAGAAAAAGACAACGTCAAAACTCAACTCGGTCTTGATGCTCTTCGCTAATCAGCAATAAATTAAGCACCTCGACATGTTTGTTACTTGAGATTTGATCAATCATGTTAATGAATGCTATATTCTACATTGATTAAATGTATCTAACTTCTCAAAGGTAAAAGTAAATGTGCAAAAAAAGTGGTTAAATGATGACATGAAAGGCGGCGCTGACTAACAATATGAATCTTCATTTTTCATAAATATTGATGGTAATAGTTCAACCACAATAATCTGCCACAACAATTTTCTACGTCCAAAGTTAGCATCAACACTGGCGGCGGCTCTACCTATGGGCTGGATAAGGAAGACAACACAAAATGGAGATATATAGTAAGGGCATATGCGTAGTACTATTTACTAAGGCAAGATGTTGCAAGGATGCTGGTCTACACCGGCATCTGGAATTATTAAAACTACCAAAGTAGATAACTGCCCAAAATTTCCTGGCAAGATTAGCTTGCTTGGAACTCACGTGGTGATACAAATAGAAATACAACACGTACAGATCGCAGGTTGCCGATAAAATGTGCGATGGGCATGTTACCATGTACAAGGTAAGAGCGCAGATCAGGCATTTCATGTGTACGATGAATTCAAGATCCTTAACTCTCTTAGCGTTTACATATGTTGGTGCAGTTGTTTTTACGTTTAGTCTACTACCTGTAGTTCCTTTATATAAATCTTATCTGGTTGATGACCTGGTGTTGATCAATAAAACACTTTACTCTTGTAAGAAGTGGGAAATAAGTATGATCAGATTGGCCGTCCTTCTTGACAGACTGGCTTGGAATAATCTTTATTGCTTAACTTTGTATCTGGGGAAAAGAATCACACATTTTCAAGAAAAGAACTTCATTGGATCCAGACGTTCAACCAACTCTCAAATTTTTTTATCTTCCGAAGAAGCAAACCTTACTTTAATTTGGATTGACGATATCGAAGACCTTCGCATGATAAATGAAGAAATAAATTGTCTATAATACATACACATATACATATATATATATGCTACGTAACAATCGCTACTCATAACAGGTCATAAATTCTAAATCGAGAATGCCACTGAATCGCTAGTGGAGATGATCAATACAAGAATATTTGGCCATATCGTGTACATTTCAAGGGATAATTTACTTCCTAGTGTTAAAATTTATTTGCAGCATGATCTAAGTGAATGTTAAATGATGAAAGCTCATATTTAACTGAGGAGGGAAAACGATGGGAATAAAATGTTTGCTTCACCGTATTCCTAATTCTGTTAAACCTTCAAAATGACTGATCTTAGCCTCTTAGCTTAATATGGCACAATAACTACAATATGAACATTCCGCTATCCCAAAATTATATGAACGAAATATAAAATTTAAAGGTCACAAATTTCTTATCTTTTGGATATCTTGAAATTTAGTTAAACTAAATTTTAATTTCAATCAAAGTTAATTTATTTAAAAATCTTACAAAACAATAATTTATTATAATTTTTTTTAAAAATTAAGAGAAAATTCAAGAGACACATGCACATGTGCACGTGCACGCACAAAAAATATTTTATTTTCTTACTATTCAAACATATAATAATTTTTTTAAAATTTTCATTTCAGTTTATCCATTTCATATATATATATATATATATTATTTACTTTATTTTCATGTTAATCAAACGGACCTTAATAAAAAACACCGCCCAAACCTCTCCAACTTCTTGTTTATGCAACTGCCAATTAGCATCATCATAATCGGCATTGGCAGCAAGGATGAAAAAAGTAGTAAGATCGTAGCATACCCTGAACTACACCAAAATCACACATCTTCAGAGTATGAGCTAAACCTTTTACAGCAATTAAACTAAACAGGAACACGATAATCCCCTTAACTGAACCAACAGATCATGTTCAACATCTTAATCTGGAATAGAATAAGTAGTCAACATAAATATTCAGCTTCCAATTTCACATAGATGACATTAAAAAAATGTCTAGTAATTGTATTTTTTGACATACACAACTGGAAAAGCTACAGTAACCTTACTATACTAGGGACAATACAAGAAAAGCCTTTTCCAACTCTTTCTTCCTCTGCCTCCTATAAAGTAGGAATATCAAATACACATTAGCAGCGATTTATATATCATCACTCCTTGAAAAAAAATACACAACCATCACGAGTTTAACATTGAGTAAACCCCTCTACTCGTTATTTCAACATTCATAAAAAGCATTTAGATTAAATAAAATACAAAATTCAGAAAATCTCTTACCTGAGTCAAGGACAACGAATTCACATGAACCCAAGTAAAGAAAAATGCATCAGCATCATCATGGCATCAAGATTTCTTTTCTGCACTTGAATGAACGCCCAAATCGCTTTCTAATGATTGTGATAGCATGTACTCCAGATTTTCTGCTTCTTCAGATGCCATTCCACTTACTTCTTCGTCATGTTTACCAATTGCTACATCCTCATTTTTGGCCCCATCTTTAGCAGAATCTGTCGAGCATTTCTCAGTTGCTGCAGGCTTAATGGTGGTCTCCAGTGCAACGGTTTGACCCAAGCCTTTTGAAAGGGAAACATACTTTAAAACTACCTGTTTGTAGCTATTTAAAAGTGCCTCAACATCATTAAGCGTGAGATCACCAACTTGAGCATATATATAGGGATATTCTCGGAAAATATGATCAATTTGCTCTTCCTTCAAAAGATCACGTTCGCCCTTCTTTTCCAAATCAGAAATCGATGGATTGCTTGATCTAGAGGAAGATCTTCTCTCTTGATGCTCATTAATGTCATGTTTAATATAAGGTCCTTCAAGTTGTGGATTCATCCCCGCATTCTTTTCTATTTGAAATGGTAAAGATTTTGAGCGGTTAGTTTCTTTGTCAGTTTGACTGGGGTAAGTCAGAGATGATGCTGAGGAACCTGATAGAAGAACATGAGCTAGTTCCATATTTCTTTCGAACTCACTCTCATCCATTGAAAGGGAATTTCCATCTATATTCCAGATGAAAGACTCTGCTGACAAAATATTTGTGAAGAAATATGCTGCCTCTCCTACCAATCTTGTTTGACTTCTGTATCTTTGTATATACAACAAATTTGAATGCAGCTGTGGAGGATTTGCCTATCATCATATAGTAACCAACAAAACAAATAAGTAACATATCAAGAAAACATGAACATGGATGACAATTTTCATCAATTTTAACCTTCCACAAAATCTGTAATATTTGCATCCGTACCTAAGAACATTTTCCTTGTTTTAATTATTAGCTGAGGCTATAAAGCAGAATTCAGGAATCACCCACAATGCTACGCTATTGTAGCCTTTAGAACACTTGTTCCACTGTGTTAAGTTCTATCTAGATTGCAACTACAGATATTGCAGTAATATTTGTAGGTTCATTGGTCCCTTTTTGTCATAACTCAATACTTGGAAATTGTTTTATCATAAAAATGACTTTAAGAACTGCTCTTCTTTTGTTCTATTCTTTACTTTATTTAATAGTGCCAAATCATCCACCTGCTATGGATGTGAAGTTGGAACTTGGAAGTACCCATCTTCGTGTAGGATAAAAATATATCACAAGCTCATGGAAACTATCATTTTCCATGGCCAGTTATTGGGCCATCCCAAGGTAATAACAAGAATTATAACTGCACTACAAGAATACGAAGACTTGCCTTTATTGTGATATAAATAAGAACAGGAAGAAATTCATCAGCTCCAGGAGGATCCTCGTTGGATGCTATAGAGGCATTGAGCAACAAGTTATTCACAACCTTACAACAATTTAATATACATCCAAGTTTGTCTCGAGGCGCTTTGTTCATATTAATCTTTTGGAGCTCTTTTTGTGCAAGCTGGAGAAAAATAAGTTATTGTTAACATACAACATTGGTCAATGAAAAACAATTTAAGCAGAAACACTAGCCACTAATAGAATAACATATCACTTACAAAAAAGGCATCCTTTTACCTTGTGGGTGGTACTTGATAATCATGATATAGCTATCAATGGAGAATTTATTTATTTTCACTGAATTCTAGTCACCATATTACAAAAAAACATTCAAATTAGCATTTCCTTGCATTCTTGTGGAATGATGAGTATGGATATCATGCTTTCATCAATGGCCACAAAATTTACCAACAGAATGGGAACAGTTGAAGATAAATAAAGGACTTCAGTTGAGGCAATGAACAACATTGCCAAAAGGTATCAAGTTGATAGACAGAAAGGTGAATAGTGCGTATAATATAAATGTTTAGGCATAATCAATGACACGAGAATGCATCCAGTGAAATGGGGAAAAACTGAAAAGAATGTGCCAAATTGCCAAAGAAGTGAAACAGTGGAAGGGTTTGGTCGATCTTAAAAGAGAGAAAGTGGTCCGCCAAAAGTTGGACCACGATCATTGGAGAAAATGAATATAGCGATAAAAAACTATTAGTAAACTTCTCTAAGGTAATTAAAAGAGGAAAGTAGAAAGTTTGAAATTGACTTGCCAGAAAGCTACTTCATCTTCTTATTCTTCATCCACATAATCTTAATGGTGGGAACATGGTCCAGGATCCATGTGAACATTAGTTTCATTTTAACACCTGAGTGCCTTTCATGACACTGGCCCTTTACCCAGGCATAGGATTGGCATTGCAATAGATTAAAAAATAAAAATATAAAATATAAAAAAGAGTGTGAGCATTGGTAGAGTTATTAACTTGAATAGAAGCGATCATAGCATATAATCTAAACATGAAAATGATTTAGGATTGAAACAAAATGGAGACATAAGTTGTGCCCTTACCCTAAGGATAGTGGATTACTTACTGGCCAAAAAAATAGGGTGATTAAAAGAGGAAAAAGATACAAATGGAAGGGTAGAATAATAAATGATAACAAAGAATACAAGGAGATAGTGGATAACCAAACACCAAAGCACCAAACACAATGAATCAGATTACAATTGATGAGAAAAAATCCATTTATGGATCAACCAAAGAAATCCTCAGCCTAATGGTCCTTGTAATTCTCGATAACAAAAGAACCAAAAATAACATTCAAATACTTAAAAATAAATAAGAAAAGACTCTCATAACTTAAGAATATTTACAATGAACTTCCCATTGCTAATATGCAACTTCATCACTAACCATGAAATGGTGGATGAAAATGATGATGGTGATGAGTACATTTCAAAAATACAACATGCTTTGTTTGATCGTATCAACGCCTATCTGCTTTCACAAGCACGTATGTCATGATTTTTGTCTTTTTCTGGACTATTTGATGTCTTGTATGGTATAAACCAAAGGACATAGTGCCAAACATAATTAAGAGATTAGCAGTCTTAGGAGTTAGAAAAAGCTTTCAAGTCGAGAAATTAGAACTCAAGAATGTAAGCTGGAAAGCTCTGAGTTCTTTTCTCAGAATGAAACTTAATATCATGAAAACCAATTTTGACCATGAAAATTGAAATTTTAAGTCACATATTAGTGCTGAAGTTAGAAAATGATTTTTAAAATAAAAAGACCGAACTTAAGGTAAATTCTCTAAAAGGCACAAGCATTAAACTAACCAATTGAAAATTTCCATCATCAAAACAAGTCAAAATTTTTGTCTAAAAACTCTTACCAGCCAAGCTGTTTCATTTTGAAAGGCTGGCTTGATATCCAAATGCTCAGGCCGGATGAATTGTTGTAGTAAGGCAATCTTTTCATACAATTCATCATCTTGTTTTATGTCTTCTGGAAATGAAGCAAATGCACGATTAAATAACTTTGTCATGACATACTTCTCGAGTCCCTGCCAATTTGGGGAAAAAATACAAATCATTAATTGGGAAAACCGCACTTTGAAAACGTCAAAATGTGGGAAAAAGAAAGAGCAACATTTGATTATCGTAATTGTTGAGTGAAGCATGGCATATGGAGCTAGATTAAAAAACTAACAGTGTTTACTTTATTAAAACAATAATTGCAGCAAAGAAAAAAAATAAAACATTAGGCTTTTGGCTAGAAAAGCTCGACAAAAACAAGGTAAATATTGGAGACCAATTCATTTAAAATATATGCAGTAAGGTTTTGCATGGTTTTGGACGAACTAAGAAGATTTTGTGTAGTTTTTCGTTTAAGATATTAACAAGATTTTAGCAAGTTTAGAACTAAAAGGCTAAGTATAGATCACACATCTTAAGTTTACCTTGACAATCAGATAACCCAAGACCTAATGTTCGGGTCCATGCATATTGCCAGAAAATTAGAATGGTTACCAGTATTTCAATGGAAGCTGACCACTGGTCGCTACCGTAGAGGCAACAAAATATACGACATAAAGAATAGACCCCACCTCCGCAGCACTTTCAAGCTCTTCCTCTGAGCAGCCGGCAAAAAGGGAATGAGTTCTAAATGCCGCTTCCATGTTTCGGAAAAACTCTTGAGCAGCAGCACTATCTTTGTCCGGATCAGGAACATTATTTGAAAAGGTGACAATAAAGCTGTCACACCAAATCTTGGTTTCAGTCCATCGATTCCATTCCATTCACAAAAAAAAGATTAAAATCACGCATGATACAGTCACACAGCCAGGTTCAACCAACTCGTAAATTGCTGCTTGAATGGATGATATACATGACAATAAATGATTGAACACGGGTACTTATCATCATTATAATGAACCGCACGCCCACAAATTCATGAACACGAACAACAACATTGTAGCACCTCGACAATCAGGAAATCAAAAAGTGAAATGACGGATTGAACATTCCAATAAAGTGGGGAGATTAGAATGGAAATCGAGATGAGCAATTCAATCAAACATACCTCTTGATGGACTTGACAAATTCGGTGGCGGAGGGGTGGCGCATGCGCTCCAAGAAGTCGTGCCAGGTTAGCGGTGCCGTAGCCGGAACCAAACGCGCCGGAGTTGTCCATGGCGATCGGCAGCAAGAAGTTGCAGGGAACGGCAAGTGGAAGCGGCGGTGGATCGGCGGCGCAGGGAGAAGGGAGAGGGGTGTATTTGAACCGATTTAGTGATCCGGTTCGGTTTTTACACTCTCACCCACAATCAATCATTCTACTGGTCAGGTGGCCATGGCCCTGTTCGGATGAAGGCCGATGGGAGCACAGTGACGGCTGATGGGAAGGGAAGCCGGCTGGAAGGCAAGGCCGTCACGACATGGCCTTGTTGGGACTTCAGAGTGCTCCGGTGGTGCTGGTAGAAGTGCTAGGGTGGTCGGCGGCGGCGTGTAGCACCGGTCACGGCCGATGGGAAAGGAAAAGGGTTTCAGATTTGTCCCCTGCCCGGTGTACATCGAGTCGACCGATTTCGGCCATTGCCAACTCGGTGCAAAAATATCGGTTCGAGAGAAAGAAAAAGAAAAAGAATTAAAAAGTGAACAAATAATATTTTTGTTATTTTCTCTTATTTATTTAATCAGAAAAAATAAAAAATTATAAAGTATTATTCTCACTTTCAAGGTATTTTTTATAGAAAAAATCGTGAAAGAATTTTTTACTAAGGTAAAAAAAATAAAAATTTTTCTTATTTTCTTACAAACCTAACAAAGAATTTTTCTCATCGGTACTTTCTGTTCTTAATAATTAAAACACCTTATAAATTAGTAAAAAATATTTTTTTCTTTTCTTTATTTTTCTTCTCGAAGTTAATTGATTGACCTATATCGGATGCTTGGCTAGACTAATGACTAGTTAGATTTATGTATAAAAAATTAGAAGATGGAATTTTCTCTAACGACTAAAAATTAATCTCACATTAATATATACCTATTTAAATATGATTGAGTATATGAATAAAGTTGCGCTTCTGATCTAAATGAGTTAAAATTAATATGTTTATTGATTTATTTTAAAAAAATTAACATTTTTTCGGTATAGCACAGTTAACAGCATATTCATTTATTCTTTCACATAAATTTTCATATAAACTGGTAACACAAATTCTCACAATTATTATTGTTGGAAAGACGACTTCAAAATATTTAAAATACATTTGACAATGAAATTGACTATTTCATTTTTGATAAAACCATTATTTACTATTTCTCTATTAACAAAATTATTATTTCACTGTTTTCACTTTAAGGTGTATGGTGTGTAGTTTAGGAAGAAGGTTAAATAGTTGTTCACTATAGGAATCGATGGCGACCTATTTTCTTAAATACTAGCCTAATAATTTTGTCGATTGAGGTTGATGTCATTGATAAATATGAGTTCTATATAAACTCGAGATGATAGCGTTAGTACGAGTGAGACATACAATTTATTGTATAGCTGAAATTGCAAGTGAATAACTTAAATCAAATCCTCTTCTTAATTACAAGTGGTGATTATGGCAAGTGTCAATCTATATTAGATTGCCCCGTTTTATATGGTACTCGTAAATGAATTAATTTGTCTTAATTTACAATATCTAAGCGACTAACAATTATGCTAGATATTATTACCATTTTAATATAGACTATTTACAATTAGGGGTGTAAACGAGCCGAGCTGAGTTGACATAGATGTTTTTGAATTCAACATGGTATTTGATAAACATGTTTGAGCTTGTTTGAGTGTTCAACGAACCTTTGATTTATATGAGTCGAGTAACTCGTTCAAAATTTATACTGTTTGGGTTTTGCTCGTGTACGACTTGTTATATTTTTGAGTCAAACGAATGTTTGTGTTTGACTCGTGCTTGACTTATATATTATCAAAATATTTTTTCCAACACTATATAAGTTAAATGTGATCTCAATAATATTGACGAGCCGAGTATTTTTTCGAGCTAAGCCGAGCTGAACGCTTTTTAGCTCAAGCTTTATTCGTTGTTCAAGTGAGTTATCCATTTCGAGCCAAATATTTTATTAAGCACAAAATTAATGAAAGCGAGTTCAAGCCAAATCGAGCATAATATAAAATACATGCGAGCAAGCAGGTTTTAATTATTTACATCCCTATTTACAATAAATATTTAGTTAAATTATATACTTAAAAATATATTTATCCCCAGTAAAATTTTGACATTAATTGCGCGCATACACACCAAATTATTATTAATAGTTAATCATGCCATGGCATGAAGGGGGAGAACCAGATCGGAGAAGTCTCACTAATTCCTCACTGTGATGGCAACTATCCAACAAATTAAGTGATTTGCAATGTTTTTCTATGTCGAAATTAGCATCAGTAAAAAAATATATAATCCGTTTAAACGCACTAAATATATAAAACGTCGTAATGAATGAACGTACCTGGGAGTTGGATTAATAAAAAATAAATAGATCAAACGGATGACCGCCCAATATTCCCTAATCGATCCAAAACGGGGTGAGGGAACCAAGACAACACGAGATTAGAACAGCAAATGAGTTTGGCTTGCTTATAACTCAACCGGTGATACAAGGAACAAGGAACGTGAGTTTGGTCTGGTGGACGTGAGCAATATGCATGTTATTAGTAAGTTTTAATAATTAAGTACATCGGAGAATTGTATTGCCTATGACTTGATGATCAGAAGCTTTCGCCGCAAAGAAGGGCTTAGCTTAGAAGAAGCGCAGCATTAACAAATGTCGGTGCAATTATGCATACAACCGCTGCTGTCGCCGATAGGCAGGTCCAGTAGGGGGGAAGAAACGTACCTGGTATGAATTAGGGGCAGTAAATGGTTAGCCGATTCATCCATTTATGGATTGCACTATTTAAATGATACAAAAATGATGAAAGAATTATTCACAATTTTAAAAACCGTGAAAAATTCAATTAATTTAATTGAATTGATTAAAAATATAATTAACGGTTATGGCACAAGGTTTAACCTTTTATCGTTTAATCGATTTTATCGAATATAATAATATCATTTTATATATTTTATAAATACACTTTAATGTTATCTCCAAAGGTAGCCACACGGGACTTATTTTTTTGTCTGAAGCATGTTTTGCATAAAATTGTTGTTATAATTAGAGTTCAAGATGTTAAAGTCTCTTTTTGTTATAATTATAATATTAATTTATTTTATTTTAGATATTTAAAACATGGTACATTTTGTTTGAGAGGCTATTTTTAACAATTATATATGGGTTTTTTTTATTTTATACCTTTTAAGGCGTCTGGTTAGACAGAAAATTTTATATAAAATTTATAGAAAGTTCTATTATGATTTTTAATTTATTAAAATTATTAAAAGTAACCAAAATTATAAAATAATGTTTAACAAATATAATTATTTTTAAAAATTCAAATGATATTGTTTGGCACTTGAAGGTTAAGGGTAGGAGAATAAGGAAGGGAAAAAATGGTAGGGAGGAGGATGAGGGCGTAGGGCAGCAAAAGGAGGGGAGGGATGCGAGAGGGAGGAGGGCAAGGCATAGCGGGAGAAGGAATGCGGCGATTGCGAGTAAAAAAATTTATAATCTATCCTATTTTTTTTCTAACATTTTGTAAAGAGATTGTAAAACCTCGATCATTTTTTATTTTTCTAACGTTTCAACAAACACATGTTTTACTTGTCATCTTTTGAATTTTTTATTTTTTCATTAAGCAGGTCCAAAATAACGCAACCAAATGCCTTATTATCTATTTTTTTATTCGTAGATGTGTTATATAAAATAGTAAAAAATTAACCATGTTTTGACCGTCTAACTAATAACAAAACAACTAAAATTTTGTTATAGTAAGACATCATAAATTCAATTAACAATTCGATTATGGTTAATAATATAAAAGATGGCTAATAATTACGATTAATGGTATTTTACACTAAATTAGTTATATATAGCATAGTTGTAAAAATCAGAATCAGACAGTGTATCAAATTTGAAAGGAGTCATTGAATTGAATTGGAAAAGAGTCGTTGAATTGAATTGGAAGAGAGTCGTTGAATCGAGCTGATTCTTCAAAAATCGAACAATAATTAATTTACTTGAATCGATCAAAATCAGTGGTTTATTAATTATAAAATATATTATTTTAATATTATTATATATATTATATTTTTTAATATTTTATAATATTTTTAAAATTTTTTAAAATTATTTAAAATTAATTATTATAAATCCAAAAAAACTTTTACTCTGAGAATGTCCCTCAGTATTTCATTTCACTCAATTTTCTTTCTAGGATCGCGGGCACCCCCGCCCCCGTGGAAATTATTAAAAGCTACCAAAACGCCGAGTCATAACACCAACAGACAGTGTTTCCATCGTCGTCGCCTTCCCCAGACTCCTGCTTTTCACGAAACAAACTGATTGCAGTGCTTGATAGTTCTGTAGATAACCAATGAGACCATTGGCAATACAAAACTGATTGAAGTGCTTAATAGTAATACTACTAAACTGCTAATACTCCTGGTATTCATCTCTATCGTCGTCACCTTCCCCACACTCAGCACCTCCTCGTAATCCTTTTCCGGCCAAGTCCTTTCTAGCTTCAGAAAACTCACCTTCCTCCATTCCTTCACCAACATACCAGTGAACAAAGGCCATCTTTGAGTACATGACGTCAAACTTGTGATCAATCCTACAGAACACTCCGGCCACACCGGTCGACTTGGAAATCATACACACCGACCTCTGGACCTTGGCCAGATCGCCACCGGGAACCACGGTAGGAGGCTGGTAGTTGATAATGGAAGCACTTCATGGGAAAATCATCAACCTTGATTACGAAAAAGAAAAGCTAAAATCAAGAGTGAAATATATTCTTTTACCCTTAAAGTTTACATCCATCAATCGAATTAAATGCTCAAAATATACTTTAGCCAAATAATTGGCCTCCCTGATACTATTTATCTTGGACGTTCAGCTTCAAAATACACAAGTCAGATAAAAGCTTCCCCTTATAAGGTGGATCTACTTCTTGATTTATGCTCTTAAAACAAGGATGCCAGGAATGTACGTACCGCGAATATAGCTTTTCGTGTGTTACATTGTTTCCATCCGGCGTGAATAAAACTAGAGATAAGTAAGATTCAATGCCCGTTGTGGCAAAAATTAACGTTGAATAAGCATTTCTTTCAACAATTTTGATGGATAAGGATATTTCTTTCAACGTTGGGAGGAAACATTGGTAACATAAATTGATTGACCGCAGTACTTTAATCAAACAGGACAAAGTTCATATTACATCTTAACATGCAACTAAATCCTCTCGTACAATTCCACAAAAAAGCTTTTGCTTACACTTATTGAGAATAGACAGGACAATCTTTTTCTTTCTCTTTTTCAACGCAATAACAATCTGTATCTTCAACATAAGAACGGATTAACATTTTAACACGCTAGTCACCATCTCCTGATCTTGCCATATAATGGTCCATCATAAGGAGTCTGTTCTCTCATATCGAGTTCACAAATCTGTAAATCCTCACATTACAACAAAAACTTCAATGCAATAACTCAAGTCAAGACAACTGCTGCAGGGCTCTACAATATTCAACGAGCAGATACTTGGATGGAGGCCATGGAGGCGTCGGGAGCAGGGCTGGCTCTCTCCTCCTCGGTGGGCATCATACCATCGACGAACATTGGTCTGCTCGGCTCCTGCACCATCTCCACAGCTCTGCTCACCAGCATTATCAACACCTGGGACATGCTCGGCCTAGCCGTGACCGACGCCTGGGTGCACATCAGCGCTACCTCCAGTACCCTCTTCAGTTCTCCCACGTCGTACTCGCTACCATCCAAGCTGGGATCGACCAGATCCATCAATCTATCTTCTTCGTATAGATTCCACGCCTGATCATCATTCAAACATATATATGATATTAAGAACTAGGAAATCTTCATCAATTCATCAAAAAAATTGCACAATGAAAGGAATAAGGAGTACCCATTCAAGAAGGTATTGGCTAGTAGCTTCGGCGTGCATATCCACACTCTTTCTCCCACTTACAATCTCAAGGACCACCACGCCGAAACTGTACATGTCCACCTTCTCAGAGAGCTGGCCATGGATGGCGTACTCTGGTGCAGTGTATCCCCTGTTTCACGGCTGATAAGTAGAAGATCTTGTACGTGTGTTTGTACGCGTGTGTGTATATATATATATATATATAATTGTTATGGTGTGCTGCCACACCATGCGCGGCAAATCTGGGTTGTTGGATTGCGATCCAACGGTCCAGAGCACTGCGCCAGAAAACCCCCACCCCCCCCCCACCATCCGCCACCCGCCCCTGCCGTCCGGCCGAGCCCCGCCCCGGGCAGGGGTTGGTGGTGGATGGCGGTGGCGGGGCAGGGGGCCAAGTGCAGGGGCGGGGAGGGGGTGGATTGAGGTGGCGGAGGGCCAAGGAGGGGGTCGCCGTCGAGGGGGGCCAGGGATGCTGGCGGTTGGCCATGGCAGTGGTCAGCGGCATGGGCCGCGGTGGGGCTCAGCCAGATGGCAGGGGCGGGCGGCGGAGGGTATGGGGGAGGGGGGTGTTTTTCTCGTAAAGTGCACTGGGCCGTTGGATCGCGATCCAACGGCCTGGATTTGCAGCTCATGGTGCGCTGCCAAAAGATGGCAGAGCACCATAACATCACTATATATATATATATATATTATACAACAATGTTGTAATGCGTTGCAGCCTTTTTGCAGCGCATGGCCCTTTTTCCGTTGGATGAAAATCCAGCGGCCCATAGCCCTCACGCCCACAGCCTCCCACCTTGCGACCCACCTACCCGACACCACCACCCACCCAACCCCGCCCGCCGCCACACGACCGACCCCCTACCGCAACTGACCACCCCCGCCGCCCAGTTGTGGCTCCCCGGTACAACTTGCCCTCCCGACCTTGCCCGCCGTCTCACGACCGACCCCCCACAGCAACCGACCACCCCTGCCACCCCACCTACGGCCCCCTGCCCTGGGCGAGGGGCCGCGGCAAGGGTGGTCGGTCGCTATGGGGGGTCGATTGTGCTGTGGTGAGCAGGGTCGGGAGGGGCAGGTCGTGCCGAGGGAGCCCCGGTGGGGACAGTGACGGGCGGGATCGGGTGGGCGGCGGTGTCAGGCAGGTGGGCAGGTTAGGCGGGTCATGGGGTGGGGGGCTGCGGGCTGATGGATTTTTGTCAAACGGTCTACGGGCCGTGCGCCATTGCTATATATATATATATATATATATATATATATATAGAAAGTTGTTATGCGCTGCCAGTTTTTGGCGGCGCATGCAGATGGCTCCAATCGAGGGTCGCTCGATTTTTGATCCAACGGCCCACACCGCCCGCCAACCTACCAACCGGCACAACCCGCCTGCCGACCCCCTCCTCCCCACTCCCCCCTGCCGCTGCCCGCCCGCCCGATCATCCCCGGCCCCCCTGTTGAAACCCCCTCACCTGCTCCCTAGCCATTGCCAGGCCCACCCCAACCGCCGCCCTTGCCAACACCACCCTACCACCATTCATAGCCACAGCTGGTGGCAAGGTGGTGTTGGCATAGGGTGGTGGCAGGGGCAAGGTCGGTGGTGGTGGAGGTAGGGGCCGGTGGGGCCATGGCAGGGGCCAGGGGTGGTCAGGCAGGTGGGTGATGGTAGGGGTAGGGGGTAAGGGGAGGGGGGGCCGGCGGGTAGGGTCACGGGCAGATGGGCAAGCGGGTCAGTTAGTCGTGGGCCGACATGGAGGGTTGCGGGTAGCCGGTGTGGGGGGGGGGGGCGCTAGGATCAAAATCTAGCAGCCCAAGATTAGAACGCTGCATGTGCTGCCAAAAAGAGTCGATTTATATATATACATAGATAGATATATATGTACGTATAGGGTATATACGAATATAGTAATGGAAGTTTTAATTTGTTGTTCTGCTTACAAAGTGCCGGCAAAGTTGGTGCTTAGGTGGCTTTGATCTTCGGGGAGAAGACGGGCCAATCCGAAATCTAGCGATCTTGGGCAGAAAACAATCATCCAGCAATACGTTGCTTGACTTGATATCTCTATGAATGATGCAGGCATGGAACTCTTCGTGTAGATAAGCCAAGCCCCGTGCCATGCCTACGATTACGTCATATCTTTGTTTCCAGTTGAGGGCACCCTGTTTGTCACCTGTGGAAAGAATCAACCAGCAGCAAATATGTATTTGGTAGCGCTTAACTTTAGGCGAGATTAAACATTAATGGATGAGGCTGAAATTCGCACCGAATAAGAATTTGTCGAGGCTTCCATTGGACATGTATTCGTAGACTAGAAGAAGCTGTGTGCCTTTCTTGCAGCATCCAAGAAGACGAACTAGGTTTCGGTGGTGAACGTTGGAGATAAGCTTCACTTCGCTCTCGAAATCTGCTTTGGCCTTGGCCGAGTTGTCGATCACGAGCTTCTTCACCGCCACTATTTTCCCATTCTTTAGTGTACCCTGCTTGCAAATTTAAGTCCTAGCTCAATATAAGTAAACTGTAAAAGTAAAAGAAGAATTAGATGGCCTAAGTACAACCGGTCGACAATTTACCTTGTAGACATCACCGAATCCACCTTCACCAAGTTTGTTTTCTTTGCTGAAGTTCTTGGTGGCCGATTTTAGATCCTTGAACCGGAAATTCACAGGACCTCGTAGCTCGGTGGCTCCCAATATGTCACCTGCGCACATCTCACCAATCATTAACTCGAAAAATTTCTACGATCTTTTCATTGTTTAAAACTTATATGGGTATGATCGTAGAGACGATGGAGATCTACCTCTTTCCTTCCCATTTGAATTCTTGGAGTTAAAGAAGAACCAGATGAACAGAAGCAGAAGCAGCCCTCCTCCCCCTCCAATAACTCCTCCAATGATTGCATTCCTCCTATTGTTGTCAGAACTCCCTGCACATAAATCAGAAAACCCACGTCTCTAAATGCTAATTAAATTCTTTTAAGAACAATATGATTATATTGGGAGTAGATATAGACAACATTTTACCGGAACTCAACAGCTCGTTGAGGTCAACCGTCTGGTTGGCGTTGAAGAAGGAGTCGGAGTATCGCATAAAGCAACCCGCGTCAACCGCTCTAGCTTGGGTGTCCGGCGGGCACTGGGCGATATTGTTGACGGCGGTGTTGAGACAGGTGCCGCAGTCGGTGGCGCTGGTCAAGCGCGTGCACTGCGCAACAGCGTACACTGTCGTGTTGCTCCCAGCCACCCCTCTGCGCCGCGGTGAAGTAAACTCCGGCGACCCTTGGCGTGGCCGCCGCCATGTCCTGCAGCAGTGACACCACTGTAGGCCCGAACTGGACGGAGCGCGACACAGTCCGGTTGCTACAGTATCCCTGGTTGCCCTCCGCTGTCCCCTTGTTGTATTTGAAAAACGAAGAGTGAAGTTATTAAGATTTACGCCACCCCATCATAATAATTTACAGACGATCATTTCCACGCTACATGTAAACTCCAGTTAATACCTGAACGTAAAAGTTGTTGCTTTCGTAACGAAGGAAGCATCCGTCGAAGGATACACGGGCGCCGTTGGCCGCGGAGCAGTTGCGGATTCGGGCAACGGCAAAGTCGAAGCAGGCAAGGCAGTCGCTTCTGGATAGGTAGTCGCGGCACTGGGTCATGGCGTAGATGGGGGTGGAGACGCGGGGGAGCTCGGCGGTGGCGAAGTGAGAGGCGTTCAGCTGGGAGCGGAGTTGGGAGAAGATGGTGTTGCGGTTGTTGAGGAAGGAGGGAATGTTGGTGGCGTTGTACTGGCTGCATCCCTGTTGGAGGAAGAAGGTTTGAGGGGACTGGCCGGAGACGATGAAGGAGGAGGTTAGGAAGATCAGGAAAGGTAAGGAGGGGTGCAGGTAGAGGTCCATGGCCAATGTTTGGCTTTGGGTAGCTGGTTTGTTAACACGTAGTCATCGTTCATTTATAGAGGAGCAGAGGTGGTTATTTATTTATTTATAATAATAATAATAATAATTATTATTATTATTATTATTAAAAATGTGAGCGAAAAAAAAAAGTCATTGGGACTTGATGGGGGGGGGTGACGGCGCAATAGATTATTCACCGTTTGTAAAATGGGATCCGTAATAGATGGTATAAGTCAACTTACGGGTCAATTCATTCAGAACCTTGACTGGGATGGGGAGTAATTTGGGTTGATTGGTGTTACTGAGGCCTTGGAAAATTCTGAAGACGCACTAGAGCTAGAGAGCCGAACGGCGAATAGACACACACCGCAAAACTTCCCGCCACATACGCACAGAGTCTAAGCAGTAAGCAATATAACTTTATATGCATGGTTAAAGTATTACGTTTGAACTAGGCATGGTCTACATTTAATTTGATTGGGTTCGATGATTTCCTATGATGAGAACGTGGTTGGCTAGCATGCGGTGAAAGCATAGGATAGACCTCTCCAAACATAAGATGGAAATCTCCAAATGCATCTCGGGTGGAGATGAACAAGTTTACCATCATATTATATATTTGAGTAAGTATTGTTCTTTTATCTGTGTTCCAATGATTTAATGTACGAAAAGATAATACTTAAATCGCTATTTACTTTCCTCATAAGTAGTTTTCTGCATACGACAATGCATACGATAATATTTTTTTCATCGTTGTGCATTATATATTTTATAAATCAATTAAGGATTTTTTTATTGAATCGATCAAGAATTAATTATAAAGTGGGTGTGGGTTCTTAGTCTAAAAATACAATATGCTAATAAGGGAGCCCACTTACGCCACTTCACATCACTTGACATTTGCCAAGGCCCACAAAGAAGTGTGAGCCTGTGGGTTTCACAATCTACGTACACTTCATATTAAACTCATTTTAGTGGGAAGGAATTTGTTCGCACTGGCCGGCGGCTGTACAACTGTTTTCAACGCACGTCACGACAACAAAATTCTCATAGTTTAGCTCCAACACATGCAAGATTAATTAAGTCAACTAAAGAAGTAATCCTAACGCCATGTTACTGGACAATTGATTATCAGTCCATAATGATCTAAGCTATATTTTTTCTCAAACGAGTCTAAGGTTTATTCGATTGTCCAAGGAACCATTTCTAGAACTAATGCTCAGATGGCCACTAACGTCGTTTGTACTATATATATCGTGTTGAGTTACAAGTGCCAATATTGGAAATATGAATAGAAGTACACTCCAGCTAATTCTTCTAAATTACAAATATCAACATGCATGAGTGGCAGCGCGGCCGCCGGAGAGTCGAGCTGGAATCTGGATGAAACTTGAATTTTATTGCGTATAAATAAATATATATGAAGTTCTCAATTTTTCTAACAACATAAGATTGATTAATTATATTCTTCCCCAATGACCTAGCAGACTAGATGTAATATATTCTAGTTTCAGTTTATGCTCCTATGTTGGTGGTGGCGCCAACACTAGCACATGTTTTATTTGTTGAGGAATGAAGTTAAAGAAAGAGCAAATAATTGTACGTGGAGTTTTATGTATTCAATAGATTGACCTTCATTATATGAGTTTTTTTATGACAGGAATCGTTCTTTAATATTTAATTAGTATTAATTATTGATGTCATTATATAGCTAGTCTACTTGTTGACATGAAACATTTAATGTTTACCAAGCATTTCTGCAAGCTTAATTTATATTAGTGTAAGAAGTTATTACAATGTTAAAATGGAGCAAATGATCGAATAATTAATCTAAAAATGAAATAGTTTTCAATCGGATGAGGATCTGCATATTTCGTTTCATTCCTACATAATAAACAAACACACACAAATATATAAATATAGTTTTTCATACAATTTAGGTAGACAGCTAATTTTGAAAATAACTATGTAAAACCAAGGGTTCAATTCAATATTACTTGCACTGACTTGTACACATGCTCTGACCAGCTACCAATTAATCATATATACGTGTTAACAAATTAGAGCGTGTAGATATATATATGTGCCATTATGTAGTATTCCTAGAAGACATTTAGTCTCTAGAAGTCATCAACTATTCAAAAATTTCCTTTTAATAGTTTATTCTTAAATTATGGCAAAAATTAGTAGTCTAATTCCTAGTACAGCTTAATTTTATATATCTTAAATGGCAAGTTGACAACGAGAAAAGTCAAGTCATGTGTTAAACATCATTAGGTTATTAATAACTTTAAAAATTCTTTGTGCACCATTTAATGGTTCCCCACCTTATTAGTTTTAAGGAAAGTGTAAAACCCTAATTTCGGGTTAAAGTTTTACTTATTTATTGCCTTGCCTGGTTTGGGAGCCAATCTCGAGTTGATTTGAGTCGGTTCAACGTAGTTCAACTTTCAAATCATGAGTATAAGGCTCTAATAGCCGCACGGGTATGTTATGAGGGTTAGATATGTCCAATATATAAATAATAGTTTTAGTTATTCTACAGTGTAGTATGAGTTATCACTATGTATTGGAATTATACAATTTTTTTCTTGTGTTAGTTCATAATTTTAGGGCTAGATTTAGGTTGTTGAAGTGCTTAATATTCATTTGTATTTTCTCAAGGTATCTCATTTACATGCATCATAGGGATTTTAAACTACCAAATTTCCTCGGCGAACTTGATTTGAATATCAAATCTCCGTCCAATCAATTTCATAGTTTTGAGGCCCATTTTGCTTCTTCGCCTAGATTTTCGTTTATAGAGTCTCAGTTAGGCTTCAAGTTAGTTTCGACTTTTTTCGGCGTCAATCCGAGCTTTCCAACCATATATATATCGTATATATCCTATACGGACCCTATCTGGGCCCACAAATTATTAGACAACATGATCTTGCCACATGGCAAGATTTGGATCGTCCAACAAAATTACAAAAAAAACTTGCTCTTCTCTTCCACTATTTTGGAATTCTACCCCTAGCACCT